>JAFMOB010000622.1:0-162500 GCA_018985215.1 Larimichthys polyactis
ACGGTGAAAGCAATTAGGCTTCATTGACTTAAGGACCAGGTACGAACGACAGAGACACGGGCCGCAACAAAAGGTAAGCAGAATTTTAATCTGCCATTGAATACTACTAAAATAAAACGTGTCCTAGGTCTCAGTTAGTAACTTGTCTGTAAAAGTGAGAGATGGAGAATTAAGAACACAAAGACATAAAACAGTAATGTATTGAACGATGTGAAATGAGAAGAAATCTGTGTTAAAGCAAGCCAAAGTCTGTGAGTTGAAGATAGCAAGACCAGTATTAGGATCCTGTGAGCATCTGTCAACAAGAACCGGGCTTTGAGTAGCACAGGCTGTGAGTCCTCTGGATAGCAAGACCAGTATTAGCAAAAAAAAAAAAAACTGTGAGCATCTATTGACAAGACAAGCGTCTTCGAGTGTGGTAACTCCCACAATATTCTGACGAGTATTGTTTTGGACTGGGTTTGAGGCCCGGGAAGTGAGGACCCCCGAAATCTGAATTTATTATGTGTATGTGTTGATTTTGTATTTGTTTGAACACATTTAGATAGATTTTTAAGAAAAAAAAATTGTAATCACACAAAGTATGAATGTTGGAGTCTCTGAACACTGAAACATAACTGCACTAGTTAGGCGGTTGTGACGTAAGTGAACAGTGCTCCAAATCACTGATATATGAGGTTTGGTGTCATGATTCAAGGCTAGTCGTGAATCATATGGACTGAGCGAGTGGGACACAGCGTGCCATACGGCTCGGTCGGCCAGACCTAGATAACACACAGATAACACACTCCCTTAGAGCTAAAGATCTAACCGTGAGTTGTTCATAAAATAGAAATAAAGGGAAAAAAAGAGGAACAACAAGACGGGAGAAATAGAAGCCCTGTGAACACAAAGCACGTCCTTAAAAACATATAAAGGTAGAGTTTAATTGTACACATTAAGTCTGCACGTACATGCACACACATAGACACACACACATAGACACACACTGGGTAATGCATGAATGTGAATGTGTATGAGTGCTAGAGGAAAGTGGTTGAAGCAGCAGCACTGCCGGAAACCAGTCTCTGGTGTAAATGGAAGGCAGTGGCCTGTTGAAGTAGACCACCGAAATCTAGATTGAGGATTTATTTGCACTGTGTGTAGTACGAACCGAAAACAGCAGTTTGTATATCCAGACGTCGTATTTTAATAATTTTGGCAGTATTACGGACGTATCAATTGACAATATGGACGGAGAGTTTGACAGAGAAACAGACGATGGGGGGTGGGGACCCAGCAGCTCGTATAAGACTGTGACTGAACAGCTGTTAGAGATGCAGCGTGTAGTGCGGAGCATGCACGGTAGTAAAGACACAGATGAGATTATGAAGCAGATGAGAAAGGATGTGAGTAAGGTTTTACTGGAAAAGGGAGAGACAGAAAAGGATAAGGGACCGTTAGGTAAGTTGTTCTGGGCAGAAGCCAAAGTAGCAAGAAAGGAACAGGAGAGAGCAGGACAGGAAGAGAAAAAAGGGGGGTGGTTGAAGAAGGGAAAGAATAGAGACGCACAGCGTGAGGCAGAACAGAGAAACCAAAAGTGGAACAGATGGGCTATGTGGTGGCAGGCAGCACAGCACACAATGACTGAGCAACCTATAAAGACTCTGACTAAAGACCTGACTCCGGCACCACCCCCGTATGCACCTAACGCTCCTACAAACCCTCCACCAACTCCTGCAGGAATGTACCCCACATTACAGATTACAGCAGGAAAGCTCTATATCGATCATGTTCCCTCAGAAGAAGAATTAGACAACACATCAGTAATAGGGTACGCTAGTAGTAGGAGCTCTGAATGCAGCGGGAGCTCTGATGTCTCCTCAGTCAAATTTAAGAACCTCCCTACTCCGTGTAAAACATCATCCCCAAAAGGGGCGGAGGGACATGACATCAGTGTGCCATTTAGTGACAGGGTTCTTAGAGAGGACCGAGCGGAGATTTTCAAAGAGATGTCGAGGCGAGAAGCGGCTCTAGCCCGACAACTCCAAGAATTGGAGGAAGCCGTGAGACAGCAGTTACAATCTCCACCCCCTAGTAACGCCCCCTCTGAAGTTGGAGAGGGACCTGACAACGCCAGGGTGAGCTTGGAGGCTGAAGGCTCGTGGCAGATGGAGGAACAGGCGGGGAGACAAGTGCGGGTGGATGCCATCCTGAAGGGACAATGGGAAAAACCTGGAGGGCCAAGAACTGACCTCCTCATGCCAATAGAGGAGGAAGAGGAAGGACCTGTCCATAGCCACCCGCGTCGTATGCTTCTGAGAAGTGGCAAGCAACTAGGACCAGACCCGTTGTTAAGCATGCCATTGATTAAGTCAGGAAATTGTGATAAATATCGCCCTTTTGGGATAGGAGACGTACAAGCCCTGGTTGATAAATTACCTCCAGTAAGCGAAGGAGGGACCCTGTGGCTCGCACAGCTCGACAGCCTGACAGCAGGACAGAGATTAGCCCTAGGAGATTTTAGGGCCGTGATTTCTAGGTGCCTCACAGGAGCAGATGTCAGGGAAATTGAGATAGACGCACAAACACACTCACTAGGTGATGACACACCATTCACACGTGTTAGCACACCCATAGGAAAAGACATGAGAGCAAAATATCCTCTCCCTAATGCCGCAGCTATGCCAAAGATAAAATGGGATCCTAAGCAGAATCCCAGATAGTTCCTTGATAAAAGTAAAGACATATGGATTAAACATTCTGGCGAGCATCCAGGCAAGCCAGGAGTGCAGAGAGAGTGGTACAGACAGGCTATTTTAGAGGGTGTTCCACAGGAAGTGAAGACAGCCATGAAAAATAACCCAGACATGTTAGGGTGCGACTCCCACGTTTGGGAAAGACACATAATTCATCATCTGTCCAAAGCACAGGAGGCCCATGAAGGAGAACAGGATAACCTTAGCGACCTACAGGCACAGCTTCTGAAAATGCAAATAGCTAAGACTAAACAGGAATTGAATAAAACTGAGAAACCTAGTGCTAAGGTAATGGTAGCCGCACAGCAAGTAGGGACTCCAGACTTCTATCCCGTGCCCCATTGGGCGCCACAGCCCCCACCTTTGCAGCCACCATACAGAGACGGGCGGTATCCGAGGGGGAGGGGCGCATGGAAAGGGGGACGAGGAAGGGGTGGAAACGAAATGAGGTGGGCGGCGTCACCTGGAGATTGTGTCATCACTGTGGAGCTCAAGGCCATTGGCAACGTGACTGCCCCCATAGAAACAGCAGAGTGGATCTAGCTAACCCATATACGGCCGGAAGGGGGAGGGAACAGAATGGTCCGCCTCTACCCTACACCCCTGGCACTGCCCTATGCCCAACTGGAGGAGGAGGCGCCACCCAGATGCCAGTCACAGAATGGGATCGCTGGGAGGGGTGTGGAGACCAATATCAACAATGACACACCCCACAGAGAGGCAAAGACAGCATTAACTTGGCAGATCCAATGCTGTCAATGAAGGTTGGCAAAACAAACCTGCCATTTTTGGTGGACACCGGAGCCACCTGCTCCACATTGATATCAACGGCTCCTGACACATTATCAAATGAGACTATCACAGTCATGGGTTTCTCTGGGGAAAAACAAACTCTGCCAGTCACAGTACCTCTGTTTACACAAGTTGGGGGACAAACGGTGAGGCATTCATATGTGCACTCTCCCACCGTGCCACTGAACCTGCTGGGCCGTGACCTCCTGATAAAATTAGGAGCTTCCATTCTTTGCAGCCCGGATGGGCTGAAAGTGACTTTACCTGATGGCACAATGTTCCACTGTACAGGACTGGCCACCAGTGGGCAGTATCTTTTAAAACCCATTGAAGAAACGTATGCTGACATATATTGGGGAATGATCACCCCAGAGACGGCTCTAACACCTGGTGTGATCTCTGCCTACCAACAGTGGAAGCCCTGGATTGCAACCCTTGAACCATACGTATCTCCTCCGGACCCGCCTCACGTAACTCTGTTTTATAATAGGCTGCAGACAGATTGGTATCAGGACAGATTTCAGGATCAGTTAGAAGGGAAAGACTGGGTTTTTAACATCCAAAACATTTATGTGGCGCCTGAGGGGGGTGGCGGCGGGAGTCAATTTGAGTCCAGAACAATTACAGTGGTACATGATGTCTGACGAGGCTGCACCACACGTCTCACTAGCTCTGCACCCACAACACCAGGCTAAAGAGGTAGGAGGCATGGTAAAGCGTGCCCTGACACAATCAGATTGGCAACAAACTCAAATACCACAGGTACAGTACTCTGCCTCGGCTAAAACCTACAGGATTGTTCTCAGCACTAGTAATACGGCCGTCTTAGAACACTAACTTATTACAAGTCATCATGGCCGAGAGAAAACAAACCACTATGACACGGAACGAATACTCAAATCATTGCCAGATCATTTGTGGGCAGACGGTCCTACGGACCTCGGCCTCACAGACTGCGCTCCTATTTCCTTTTCAGTAAACACCAACACGCCTCTGTGGATCAGACAGTATCCACATAAACCTCAGGCAGAAACAGGTATAAAAGATACAATACAGGGGCTCCTACGTAATGGTGTCCTGGAGCCCTCACAGTCAGACTGGAACACCCCAATTTTACCTGTAGAGAAGAAAGGGACAGGTAAATATCGCATGGCGCACGATCTCAGGGCTATCAATAACATACTGACCACGCCTACAGTACCAGTTCCTAACCCATATGTTGCCCTAGCCAATCTAGATCCCTCTCAAAGTTGGTTCACGTGTATTGATCAAGCAAACGCGTTCTTCTGTCTTCCACTAGCGAAAGAGTGCAGGGACATTTTCTCTTTTACGTTTCAGGGACAGCAGCTGCGATACACCAGACTGCCACAAGGTTTCGCCCTGTCTCCAGGGCTGTTTAACCAAGTCCTTAAACAGGCTTTGACTGATTGCTCCCTCCCAGATGGCATATCTCTGATACAGTATGTCGATGACTTGTTAGTAGCCGCTCCTACAGCCACGGCATGCCTGATAGCTACACGTTCAGTCCTGCAACATTTAGCAGACAAAGGATTCAAGGTGAGCAAAGCCAAACTACAAGTCGCCCGAAAACAGGTTTCCTTCTTAGGACGAATGGTATCACAAAAGGGGGTCAGCATGTCCCCTGATCACAGATCTACCATTTTACATCACCCAAAGCCTGTGAAAGTTAAAGACATGCTCTCGTTTTTAGGGCTGACTGGATATAGTCGTAACTATGTAGCGAACTACACAGGACTAACACAGTCCCTGCGTGACTTGGTGAGACAACAGGGCATGCGTCACCTTAATGCCAAACTTGACTAAACACAACACGCTGAGACTGCATTTATCACTCTCAAACAGGCCTTGGCGACGGTGGCAGAGTTAGCCACGCCTGACTACCACCTGCCTTTCCACCTGGATGTCTCTATAACAGACAACTGCGTGAATGGTGTTCTGTTCCAGAGAAAAGGGGGAGATAGGATAATACTGATGTATATTAGTGTAATGCTAGACAGTATGGAAAAAAGACACCCAGACTGCACACAACACGCAGCAGGGATAGCAAAGCTAATACAAAAAACAGCACACATAGTCATGGGTCACCAGTTAAACGTTCTGACAACACATAGTGTGGTGGCTTACGTCAACTCAGAGACATTCACACTAACAACACTGAGACAGAGAAGGCTAAGCAAGATCCTAGAGGCCCCAAACATCTCATTCACACATGAAGGGATCAACATGGCAGACCAAATAGGGACAGGAGAACTACATCAGTGCGCAGACAGAGTCATCAAAGAGGAAAAAGTCAGGGCAGACTTACAAGCTACGCCAATAGAGGAAGCCAGAGACCTGTTCACTGATGGTTGTTGCTACAGGCATGAGACAGACGGCCTTAGAGCAGCATATGCAGTAGTGGAAGACAGAGGAGGACAGCTAGTGACGATAAAAGCAGAAAAACTGGAAGGACAGCAATCAGCACAAAGAGCAGAAGTAGTAGCAGTCATTGAAGCACTCAGACTAGGGGAAGGACAGGAAGTCAACATTTACACAGACTCAGCATACGCAGCAGGAGCAGTGCATGTAGAGTTAGGGCAGTGGTTGAGAGCAGGGTTTTTGACAGCCAGTAACAAACCAATCAGACATGAGACTGAGATGAAAGAATTGGCCGAAGCACTATTGCTTCCCAAAAAAGTAGCAGTCATAAAATGTAAAAGGACACAATATAGGGACAGACAGAGTGACACAGGGAAATAACGCAGCCGACCAAGCAGCAAAACAGACAGCAGGGTACATGGACAGGACAGAAAAGACGGTACTTATGTGTTCAGAGACTGAGCTACAATCAGAAATCGACATGACCAGAGTAATCGAACTACAAAATAAGGCGTCTCCCCAAGAAAAGTCACTGTGGAAAGCCAGAGGGTGCACAGAGACAGACGGACTATGGAGAGGACCAGACGGCCGACCCATTTTACCTCCAGGACTAAGACAGACAGCCATGGAAGAAGCTCATGGGGTGGGACATGTAGGCGTAGCACAGATGATGAGAAATCTTGGTAACTGGTGGCATCCGTTTCTTAAAGACATGGCTCAGTACTTGATCGAAACCTGTGAACAATGCACAAAGTTTAATACCAGACCAACTATCAAACCAGAACTAGGAAGGTACCCCCTAGAGGCCAAACCAGGAAAGGACATTATCATAGACTATACAGATATGATAGACTCAGTCAGGGGTTACAGGTATGTACTAATGTGTGTGGATGCATACACAGGATGGCCAGAAGCCTGACCAAGGCTTTAGAAGGACTGTGTACTTTAAACATCAAAATGAAAGAGCATTCTGGGGTAGATAGGACCATGTGGGGTGATTGGCTGAAGGTATTTGGACAATACAAGTCTCTTGTGGCTTCAGTACTACTATCTGTCGCTGTATTTGCAGCCTTACTCACGCTGTTTGGTTGTTGTTGTATTCCATGTATTAGGGCCCTGCTAAATCGCCTGATAACCACTGCCATAGCCCCCACCACACGTGATCCCGCACAGATGCTTCCACTTCTGCATGTCCAATCTGAGGAGGAGGAGGAGGAAAACGATCCTGAACGTTATGAAATATAAAACTATAGCTCCATGCAAAAAGGGGGGTCACTCACAGTAAAATGCCAGATCCAGGAAAACAACATGTAAATTGATCTCTTTTGGAGAGATCAAAAGGGGGAATTGTGAGAATGTGTAATAATGTTCAATCATATATTGTGTGTTAAGTGTTTCTTGGTGTGTGTGATAGAATGCATGACAAGATAAAACAGCTATGTGTTGTGGAAATGTATAATAATGTTTGAATTAAAATAGACGTGTGTTAAATGTATCTGGGTAAGTATAAGGTCACACACATTATATTGCTTTTGAGTGTTGTGTAACTACTATGGATTATATTATCTGAAGTGCCTAATAATCATTTAAAAATATTAAACTGTGTGATTATGTTGAACTATTGCTTTTAAGAATGTTGTATAACCAGCAGAGTGTTTTTGCAGATTACAGTTTGTGTCTGAGTGCAGTCCCACGTCTGAGGTATGTGTGTGAGCACAACTAGAAACTGTTACAAAGCATCTGAATCTAGGCACAGAGAGTACCCAAGGACACGAGGGTCCGAGAAAAGAGCACACACACACACACAGGCAACGGCTGCACCCAGCAGACTATCCTGTATGAAGATTATAACAAATATGTAACCATTTGTGTGTTTTAATAAAACTAGCTGGAGACTGAGGGCGCAGAACTCAGCAGGGCGTGAAGGTGTGCAGATCGCGGGGTCTGTAAGAACTGAGAGCTGTGTTCTCCCTTGGCCAAGGCGAAATAGAAAACTTGTCTTTGTCTCCTTCATTTAAAACATCTCTCTGTGTGTATTACAGGTCTACAGAATTCGGGGTGGTTTGAATCGCCACAACAATTTGGGGGCTCGTCCGGGATCAACTGTAAAGTTGAAACAGACCTGAACGGTAACAGCAATTAGGCTGCTTTGGGCTTAAGGACCAGGTACGAACGGACAAAGGACACGGGCCGGCAACATAAAGGTAAGCAGAAACTTGATCTGCATTGAACACCACTAAATTGTAACGTGCCCTAAGTCTCAGTAGTAACTTGTCTATAAATTAAGAGATGTGAATTTGAGAAAACAAAGACATTAACTGTGATGTTTTAAAGAAAAAAATAATAAAAAGACAAAAAAAAATCTGTGAGTTAAAGATAGCAAGACCAGTATTAGGAACCTGTGAGCATCTGTTAACAAGACCAGAACTTTGAAAAATTCTGTGTTAAAGCAAGCCAAAGTCTGTGAGTGAAGATAGCAAGACCAGTATTAGGAACCTGTGAGCATCTGTCACAAGACCAGATCTTTGAGTACACAGGCTGTGAGTCCTCTGGATGGCAAGACCAGTAATTAGCCAAAAAAACTGTGAGCATCTATTGACAAGATCAGCGTCTTCGAGTGTGGTAACTCCCACAATATTCTGACGAGGTATTGTTTTCGACTGGGTTTGAGGCCCGGGGAAGTGAGGACCCCCGAATTCTGAATTTAACCCGTGAGCTACTTGCAGCAAGACCGGAATGTTGTTATTGTATATGTGTTGATTTTCCATGTATTCGTACACACTTACATATAGTGCTAGAAAGTAGTACAATCACGAGTGTGAATGGTGGAGGTTCTGAACGCTGAAACATAACTGCACTATCTAGGCGGTTGTGGATGTAAGTTAACAGTCCTCCACATGACTGATATATAAGGTCTGGTATCATGATCCAAGGCTAGTCGGCCAGACCTAGATAAAACATAACATAATCTTTGAGAAGCTAAAACCCCCCCCCCCCGTGAGTTGTTCATAAATAAAGTACACTAGAACAACAAGATCGGAGTTAAAAGGTCCCAGTAAAAACTCAGAAGCACGTCTGGAAACACAATAGCTTAGTTTGAACGTCCATAATCACTCCTACAAAACCAGTCAATACACGCACACACAGGAAGAAGACAAATTTGGGTAATGCATGAATGTGAATGTGTATAAGTGCTAGAGGAAAGTGGTTGAAGCAGCAGCACTGCCAGAAACCAGTTTCTGGTGTAAACGTAAGGCAGTGACCTGTTGAGGTAGACCACCGAAATCTAGATTGAGGATTTATTTGCACTGTGTGTAGTACGAACAGAAAACAGCAGTTTGTATATCCAGACGTCGTATTTTAATAATTTTGGCAGTACGAACAAAAGATCAATAGTACTTTTATTTAGAAACTCTATAGCACCATTATCCGATAGTGGTAAATTGATAAAGTTTGGCAGTTTGAAGACAGAGACTCTGACAATATGGACGGAGAGTTTGACAAAGAAACAGACGATGGGGGGTGGGGACCCAGCAGCTCGTACAAGACTGTGACTGAACAGCTGTTAGAGATGCAGAGCATGCACGGTAGTAAAGACACAGATGAGATTATGAAACAGATGAGAGAGGATGTGAGTAAGGTTGTATGTGTATGTTGGATGTGAGAAGGGAGAGACAGAAAGTGATAAGGGACGGTTAGGTAAGTTGTTGTGGGGCCGAAGCAAAAGTGGCAGGAGAGGAAAAGGAAAGGAGAGAAAGTAGGGGTAGAGATTGAGATAACAGGGAGGTGGCAGGATCCTGAGAGAGGGAGAGATGAACCCTCTAGCTATAAACCGTTTGATTATAACTCCCACAGTAACTATGATGACATCCTGCGCCCCTCACACGCTATGACCACTAGATCTAAATCACAAGCTAATCAGAAACTTATGATGCCACTCATTCAATCCAGCAACTGAGACAAATATCGCCCTTTTGGGATAGGTGATGTACAAGCCCTGGTTGTTAAATTACCTCCCATAAGTGAAGGAGGCACCCCGTGGCTTGCACAGCTTGATAGCCTGACCGCAGGACAGAGATTAGCCTTAGGAGACTTCAGGGCAGTTATATCCAGGTGCCTCACTGGAGCAGACGTTAGGGAAATTGAGATAGACGCACAAACAAACCCACTAGGCGATGACACACCATTCACACGCGTCAGCACAGCAGTAGGCAGGGCCATGAGAGCTAAGTATCCTCTCCCCAATGCAGCAGCCATGCCCAAGATAAAATGGGATCCTAAGCAAAATCCCAGAGAGTTTCTAGATAAGAGCAAAGACACATGGATTAAACGCCCAACAGGTAGGGACTCCAGACCTCTGTCCGGTGCCCCACTGGGCGCCACAGCCCCCACCTTTGCAGCCACCACACAGAGACAGGCAGTATCCGAGGGGGAGGGGCGCATGGAGAGGGGGACGAGGAAGGGGTGGAAACGAAATGAGGTGGGCGGCGTCACCTGGAGATCATTGTCACCACTGTGGAGCTCAAGGCCATTGGCAACGTGACTGCCCCCATAGAAACAGCAGAGTGGATCCAGCTAACCCATATACGGCCGGAAGGGGGAGGGGACAGAATGGCCTGCCTTTACCCTACACCCCTGGCACCGCCCTATGCCCAACTGGAGGAGGAGGCGCCACCCAGATGCCAGTCACAGAATGGGACCGCTGGGAGGGGTGTGGAGACCAGTATCAACAATGACACACCCCACAGAGAGGCCAAGACAGCATTAACCTGGCAGATCCAATGCCGTCAATGAAAGTAGGAGGACAGACTGTGAGACACTCGTATGTGCACATCCCCACAGTGCCACTAAACTTGTTAGGAAGAGACCTCCTGATAAAACTGGGAGCCTCTATCCTCTGTAGTCCGGATGGATTAAAGGTGACTCTACCTGATGGCACCATGTTCCACTGTAAAGGACCAGCCACGGGAGGGCAGTATCTACTCCAACCCATTGAAGAAACATATGCTGACATTTATTGGGGAATGCTCCAACCAGAAACTGTTCGAACTACCGGTGTGCTTTCTGCCTACCTACAGTGGAAGCTCTGGATCGTCGCTCTTGAGCCATGTGTCTCTCCACCCGATCCTCCCCACGTAACTCTGTTTTATGATAGGCTGCAGACAGATTGGTATCAAGACAAATTTCAGGATCAATTGGAAGGGAAAGATTGGGTATTTAACATCCAGAACATATATGTGGCGCCTGAGGGGGTAGCGGCGGGGGTTAATCTGAGTCCAGAACAATTAGAGTGGTACATGATGATAATAATAAGCATTAGCTTACGCAGCAGAGCTAGCCACGCCAAACTACCACCTACCTTTCCACCTAGATGTCTCTGTAACAGAAAACTGCATGAATGGTATTCTGTTCCAGAGAAAAGGGGGAGATAGGATAATACTGATGTATATTAGTGTAATGCTAGACAATATGGAAAAAAGACACCCACAGTGCACACAACACGCAGCAGGGATAGCAAAGCTAATACAAAAAACTGCACACATATTCATGGGTCACCAGTTAAACGTCCTGACAACACATAGTGTGGTGGCTTACGTCAACTCAGAGACATTCACAGCTAGTGACGCAAAAAGCAGAAAGAGCAGAAGGAGTGGCAGTCATTGAAGCACTCAGACTAGGAGAAGGACAGGAAGTCAACATCTACACAGACTCAGCATACGCAGCAGGAGCAGTGCATGTAGAGTTAGGGCAGTGGTTGAGAGCAGGGTTTCTGACAGCCGGTAACAAACCAATCAGACATGAGACTGAGATGAAAGAATTGGCCGAAGCACTATTGCTTCCCAAAAAAGTAGCAGTCATAAAATGTAAAGGACACAATGTAGGGACAGACAGAGTGACACAGGGAAACAACGCAGCCGACCAAGCAGCAAAACAGACAGCAGGGTACATTGACAGGACAGAAAAGACTGTACTTATGTGTTCAGAGACTGAGCTACAACCAGAAATCGACATGACCAGAGTAATCGAACTACAAAATAAGGCGTCTCCCCAAGACAAGTCACTGTGGAAAGCCAGAGGGTGCACAGAGACAGACGGACTATGGAGAGGACCAGACGGCCGACCCATTTTACCTCTAGGACTAAGACAGACAGCCATGGAAGAAGCTCATGGGGTGGGATATGTAGGCGTAGCACAGATAATGAGAAATCTAGATAGATAGATAGATAGATAGATATAGATAGATAGATAGATAGATAGATATACTTTATTTATCCCAAGCTGGGAAATTATAGTGCAGCAGCAGCATTACAAAGCATTATAACTGGTGGCATCCGTTTCTAAAAGACATGGCTCAGTACTTGATCAAAACATGTGAACAATGTACAAAGTTTAACACCAGACCAACTATCAGACCAGAACTGGGAAGGTACCCCCTGGAGGCCAAACCCGGAAATGAGATTATCATAGACTACACAGATATGATGGACTCAGTCAGGGGTTACAGGTATGTACTAATGTGTGTGGATGCGTACACAGGATGGCCAGAAGCCTGGCCAACAAAAAAGGAGGACAGTAAATCAGTAATAAAGTTCCTGGTAAATCCCCCCAGACATGGTTTTCCTGAGAAAATCAGGTCAGATAATGGCACCCATTTTAAGAACCAAGATCTCCAGAAGGTAGAGGCCATGTTGGGCCTCAAACACGCTTTTGGTACAGTATATCATCCTCAATCACAAGGTAAAGTGGAAAGAATGAATCAAACTGTCAAAACAAAATTGGGCAAAATCTGTGCACAGACCAAATTAAATTGGCTAGATGCTCTACCACTAGCTCTGATGTCTATCAGAAGCTCAGTAAATCAAACCACAAGGTTTACCCCACACGAGTTGCAGAAGGGGAGGGCTTTCCCCGGACCACATTCCAGACCCTCTCTTGCTACATGTGATGATCAGAATCTAACCTCTAAAGCTTATTTTCACGAACTGCAGAGCTTGGTGTCAGCATTCTCCAACAGGTCACAAGCCAGCAGGAAGGAGGACAACATACTCCACCGCCAGAGGTGGAGTGGGTCCTCAAGAGGAAGTGGTCGGAGCCAAGGTGGACAGGACCATTCCAGGTGACAGAGAGAACATCCCACGCCATCCGCCTGAGGGGAAAAGGAGACACCTGGTTCCATTGGAGCCAGTGCGCAGCAGCAGAGGAGCCACAGCGTTCCTTGAGCGAGATCCAGACGAATCTCCAAGAAAAGAGCACTGAGTCGGCTGACTCAGAGACAGATCCCACCTCAACAAAAGGGGCAGAATAATCCCCTGGTGGTGATCCTAGGCTCCAGGGCAGTCTACCCCTGGGGTCTGAAGAAAGAAGATCTTCAAGAGGCATCGTGTTCAGTTTTATTATTCATCCAACTATAACTTTTACTTTTTATCTTATCATTGACTCACCTATGTGTTATTAATCATCGTCGCACATTGCTAAAGAGTTGTGTTGATATAGCCATAAATAAGGTTACAAACTCTCCTAGGGGTGGTACCGCCTAGGACACAGAGATAGAAAAAGGTCTTATCAACCAGAAGGTTTTGCTTGCATATTATTTTACTCAACTTCATGTTTATTAACCGTAAAACAAAAGTGTTTGGTTTGAATACGTAAATGCATACCCACATTTCCTCCCCATTAGTAGTGGTTTTGATTGTTATCTCTATTGTAATTGTGTCTATCATCCTCTGGATTTACTGTGAGCTCCCCACCCAAAATTGTAGATCTCCATGCAAAAAGGGGGACACACAGTAAAATGTTAGATCCAGGAAAACAACATGTAAATTGATCTCTTTTGGAGAGATCAAAAGGGGGAACGAAGTTTTCCCAAAACAAAAAGGTGATCTTTTAGTAAAGATCAAAAGGGGGAATTGTGGAAATGTATAATAATGTTTGAATTAAAATAGACGTGTGTTAAATGTATCTGGGTAAGTATAAGGTCACACACATTATATTGCTTTTGAGTGTTGTGTAACTACTATGGATTATATTATCTGAAGTGCCTAATAATCATTTAAAAATATTAAACTGTGTGATTATGTTGAACTATTGCTTTTAAGAATGTTGTATAACCAGCAGAGTGTTTTTGCAGATTACAGTTTGTGTCTGAGTGCAGTCCCACGTCTGAGGTATGTGTGTGAGCACAACTAGAAACTGTTACAAAGCATCTGAATCTAGGCACAGAGAGTACCCAAGGACACGAGGGTCCGAGAAAAGAGCACACACACACACACAGGCAACGGCTGCACCCAGCAGACTATCCTGTATGAAGATTATAACAAATATGTAACCATTTGTGTGTTTTAATAAAACTAGCTGGAGACTGAGGGCGCAGAACTCAGCAGGGCGTGAAGGTGTGCAGATCGCGGGGTCTGTAAGAACTGAGAGCTGTGTTCTCCCTTGGCCAAGGCGAAATAGAAAACTTGTCTTTGTCTCCTTCATTTAAAACATCTCTCTGTGTGTATTACAGGTCTACAGAATTCGGGGTGGTTTGAATCGCCACAACAGTGTGTTGTGCAACTGTAAGACACTCTGGGGTAATACACAGAGAGGTGCCTGTTGTTACCTAAGTGAGCAGAGAAACAGGAAACTTTTACCCAAGGTCCGAACAGGAAATCTCAGGATTAGAAACAGTCACGAGATGTCTTACACAATAGGTTTCAGCAAGCCGCATGCTGCTTGAGTTGTCTTACCATGTATAGGCATGAAAGATGTATGTTCACGTCCTGTTAAGAGTGTAACACCTATTTCCTTTGTGTGATAATAAAAACGAGCCTGAACTGCTGATGGGCAGAACTCAGCTGGGTGTGATGGTGAACGGACTGCGGAGTCTGTCAAAGCTGTGTTCTCCCTTTGCAAAGGCGAAACTGGAATTTGTCTTTGTCTCCTTCATTTCAGACATCTCTCTGTTTTAGAGTTGCACGATACCCACGGTATACACGGTACCCCGCGGTGCCAAATCATAACCGTCGCTACTATACTAGAAATTTTACACGACGGTACTACCGTGGATTACTATACTACCGGTGACAGTTTCCGCTACATAGCGGCCGCCTCTGCTCTCCTCCCGGCTTCTCACTGCATGCTACTCCTTTGTAAACAAACAAACATGGAACCGCAACCGAACTACACAGCTGCTGAATGATTGGCTGTTTGCCTGTTACTGGTGACGTCCAGGGATATGATAGGCTGTTTCCGCACGCTGGGTCCGCCTGTCTGTTAGCTGATTGGCTGTTCGTGTGTTTCTGCCGGCAAGAACAAACTCCACGAAGACAGCTCCGCTTCGATAGAAACTCGCTTCAAAACAAACAACAAGCTAAAGTTCTGTCTCGCCCAGACACGAGACAACACACTCACCATGGCAGAAGCACCGGGCCCGAGCAGCGAGTCTGCCGTGGCGTCTTCGTCAGTGGCAACACTAATTTTGCTTAAAAAACAAACGTTGTTATTTCAAACTAACTTGTACAAATACATTGCAGTTTATAAAAAATAATAATAATAAAAAAAGGCTGCAGTATCGCGATAATACCCGGAACCGCGATACTTTGTCTGGTATAGTATCGTGGTTACTCATTTTAGTATCGTGACAACTCTACTCTGTTTGTATTTCAGGTCTGTAGCAATTCGGGGTGGTTTTGCAACACCACAACAGGATGTAAACAGGTAATCGGTAAATCGATTAATTGTCAAAAAGAATTTAATCGATTAAATTAAATTAATTAGGTTAACTGAATCTAGGGCCACAGGAGTTTTTTTTCAGTGAAATGTCATGGTGTCGCCAGTTGAGGGTGACATTGCTTAATCTAGGCCACACCGAACGTACTTGAACGTAACGCAGGATTCTCGCGGGCGGCGAGAGAGCCGGCACATAAACATAAAGCGGTCGAAACGTAGTGGAGTATGGGAGCACTTCAAATTAAATAATGACGACAAAGACGCTCAATGTAAACTATGCGGTGCTAGCTTTAAGTTCAGCAACTCTACGAGTTCGCTACGGTATCACCTTAAAAACCTGCATGAAGCCGTGTTGCAGGGTGGAAGTCCATCGCCTTCACAACCAACTATCACCGCGGCGATGGGAAGGCCAGTATGCGACAACAGGAAAGCTGAGGGCATTACTCAGAGGATTTGCGGCATGATTGAAAAAGATATGATTTGCGGCATGATTGAAAAAGATATGATGCCAATTAGCACCACTGACGGCGAGGGATTTCGGGAGTTAATACACTTCATGGAGCCAGCCTATAATATCCCTTCTCGAACAACCATAACTGCCCGCCTGGAAGCACGCTATAAAATCAAGAAGGCTGAGCTAAAAACATAGCTAGCCGCGGCTAATGTGGCTTTGACGACGGATTGTTGGACGGCACTGACTACAGAAAGCTACATTACAATGACTTGCCACTACATTGAAAATGACTGGCAGGTAAAGTCAGCAGTCCTTCTTACTGAGAGCTTCTCCGAGAGACATACAGCTGATAATTTCAAGTACCCCTGGCTGCAGCCCGCAGATTGAGGCGTGGCTCAACGTTGAGCCACGCCTCAATCTTGACTCCTTTCCGGGGGCCAACTAGTGGCGGAGACTATGAACTGCAAGTGGCCGCTCTGTGGACCGCTAAAGAATATTGTGCGCAGACGAAGACGACATAAATCAGTTTGCAAAATCTTTTTTTTTGTTTTGACGTGCTATTTTGTGATATATGTGACAGGCAAGGGGCAAGGAAGTAACATTATTTTATTTCTGAAACAGGTTAAGCTCTGTATGTATTTGCATTCTACACTGTAGTCAAGCCAGTAGCTCCAACATTGCAAATGCAGATAGATTACAGACTGCAAATAGATGTAGATGATTGAGAAAGTCAGCGCTAACCTACTACAGAATGTGGAAAAGTCCAGTTTTCAAAACAAACGAGCACTGCCTAAATTTCATTAAAAAGCTGTGTCTCATAAAACAAGTGTTGTACTATGCTCCTACACCCATTTTTAAATATGAGAATTTAGCTTAATAGCTTCGAGGTCGTGTGACAACCCTGTTGTTGTTGAGCCATTTCTCTTCCTGTTCAGTTTGCAGGAAGACCATGAGGCATTCTGCACTGAAGTTATGGACACGCGACATTTGCAGGCATTTTCTGCTTTTGATGTGTAGGCTACTGTCTGTGTCTTTTGTTTCCTGTTTTACTCCTCAAATTCAGTGTTCAGTGTGTTCAACTAAGGAATAAAATATATGCACTAAATGTAACACCTGAACATATCCCAGTGTATATATTTTTCTTTTTTTTTAAACAATTACAAAAATAAATAATATTTAATTATATATATATATAATTTATATTATATTATATTATATTATATACACAGAATTAAAATATTATTTACACAGAGCGGCCACTTGCAGTTCATAGTCTCCGCCACCAGATGGCCCCCGGAAAGGAGTCAAGCCTGAGGCACGCCTCGATCTGCGGGCTGCAGCCAGGGGCTTCTCGATAATTTAGCTGACAAACTGAACCAGGCTGTGGAGTCATGGGGACTCACCGGGCGTGTAATAGCCTGTGTTCACCACAACGCACGGAACATTGTCTCGGCAAACAACACCACACGTGTCTGTTGGAAATCAGTTTCGTGCTTTGCACATACTTTAAGTCTGGCCGTCAACGACGGATTCGCTGCTGCTAGTGTCAACAGAGTAATTGCAGCTGCTGGCAGGTTGGTGAAACACTTCCACCACAGCACTCCAGCAACGAAATCGCTCGAAACAAAACCAAAACAAATGCAGCTACCAGCACATCGGCTCATTCAGTCCTGCAAAACCAGGTGGAACTCTGTATGTAAAATGTTTGGCAGACTCGTAGAACAGCGATGGGCCGTGTGTGCTGTACTATCAGACCGCTCAGTGACCAAGCTTACAGATGCACGACTTACTCCAGAACATGTTAATATGCTTATTTTCCTGAACAAAAATACAGGGGTCTAGGTCAGGAGTCTATTGAAAACACATTGAGACAGGAATGTTTTTGTTTCAGAAGAGGTAGCCTATATCTTCATTTATTTGTTGTTGTTGTTTAATAGGCCCTCTAATTTTATTTAATTTTTACAAATTTTAATAATGTCTCCTTCCTCAGGGATTATTTAAGTTGTGTTCAGACATGTTACTGTATGTTTCCAGGGCAACAGGTGAGCCAGTGCACAGCCATATCTGTACCCTAAATGCCATATCTGTACCCTAACTGCTACAATAAAACATTAGTTAAGGAATATAACATGCATTTTTTATTCAGTATATGAGCAATATTTTGCATGCATGTTCTCAGGAAAAAAGCAACTTATCAGTTAACCGTTACTCGATCGATAAGAATATGAATTTAACATCAGAAAATTGTAGGTCATCCAACTTTTTATATCCTTAAGGCATGCTTGGAGTACAGCACTATCAGATAAACATCTGCTGTAGGAGTTTCTGCAAAAAGGCTTATAGTCCATATAATATGAACTAAAAGGTTATTAAAACATGGTCAGACGGAAGAGGATTCTGTGGAAAGACTATTAGATTATCAATTTTGATGCCATACTGGAGAACAAGATCATGAGTGTGGTTCAGACAATGAGTCAGTTTATTTACACTCTGACAGAAGCTGATTGAATCTAATAAAGAGATAAACACAGTACTAAGACTATCATTGTGGTTGTCCACATGAATGTAAAAATCACCTACAATAATTACTTTATCTGTTTTTGAAGTGCTCCCATACTCCACTACGTTTCGACCGCTTCATGTTTATGTGCCGGCTCTTTCGCCGCCCGCGAGAATCCTGCGTAACGTTCAAGTAGGGTCGGTGTGGCCTAGATTAAGCAATGTCACCCTCAACTGGCGACACCATGACATTTCACTGAAAAAATCTCCTGTGGCCCTAGATTCAGTTAACCTAATTAATTTAATTTAATCGATTAAATTCTTTTTGACAATTAATCGATTAACCGATTACCTGTTTACATCCCTAGTACCTTACTATCCCTCTAGAACACTGCGCTCTCAGGACGCTGGGTTCCTTGTGGTTCCTATAGTTTCCAAAAGTAGATTTAGCTATCAAGCTCCTTTTCTGTGGAACAAACTACCATTCTGGGTTTGGGAGGCAGACACGGTCAACACTTTTAAGAGTAGACTTAAGACTTTCCTTTTGATAAAGCTTTTAGTTAGGGCTGGCTCTGGTCATCCCTTAGTTATGCTGACATAGGATTAGACTGCCGGGGGACTCTTCCCCCTGCCCCCTCCCCTCTCTCTCTCTCTCTCTCTCTCACCATCTGTAAACATTCATGTCTCATTAATGCATGTTACTAACTAAACTTCCCCGGAGTTTCTGTGCTCTGTCGTCCAGCAGGTTCTCGTGGATCGTGGCTGCTGTGGTCCTGCATGATGTCCACTACACATAGTACCACCGTCATTATTGCTACCATATCTGATACTGTAATCTAATCTATTAGGGGTATCCAAACCTCTTTTAAAGAGGGCCAGATTTGACAATGTGAAGATGCCCTCGGGCCAATACTAACATTTTAAAAATGGAAAAAAATAACAATAAAAGTTGCATACAAATGCACTGTTCTGTAACTGTTTTATTTGCATTTTCACAATTATCGTAAATGTCACTAAATTTAAGCCAATCAGGCGTGAACAAATCTTAAAACCAGTTCTGCCTTTCTTTTACGTCTGAAGTCACATAACACAGAACAAATTGTATGGAGTAAGTTAAACTTGCATGAAGTTGACATATATTAACCTCATGTTCATTCTAAACATGACTTGTTATGAGTAATGCAAAGTCTATTAACATTAAAGTTTAAATCATATCATTCTTGCTCTTGTCTACCACAAAGTCATTCAAAAAGTAGTATTTTGTGTCACATCTACAGGTACGTAACACCAACAGTTATGTCCTTAGAGGTTTATCACATTAAAATGCTTCATTATGTCAACCAAAAAAACCAAATGTACCAGCCATACAGTATCTGACAATCTTAGCAGGCCATAATAAAATATTTTAAAAACAAAGCTGCAGGCCGCATTAAATCTGGCCGTGATTGGCTCCCAGGCCGGACTTTGGACATGCCTGTTTTAAGGGGACCTCATGTCTTATTAGCTCTTACTAGCCTGCCTAACAGTAAAAACAGCTTTGACACGCTTGAAAAACAAGCTTAAGAACTCTGAGATCAACATTACTCGTCTGTATATCTTCTGTTATGTTAATCTACCATCGTTTGAGTAATAGGAGATCATCATGAGACACCATTGGATCACCAGCCCCAGCAGCCCCCTCACCACTTCCAGTAATGCAGATCATCAGAGAGAAGGTGAGGAATGCATACTGTATTGTAATTCATTCCATGCCTGCTGCAACGCTCTTCTGCCTCTTTTCTTGCACCATGCTCACTCACATGGTGTGTCTGGGGAAGGTAGGTTTGAGCAGAGACTCTCTCACTCACTCTTTGTATCTCTTGATTAGTATGGTCATATATTTATGCTAGTTAAGTAGTTGGATTATTTCCTCCTCCATTTTCCTAATCTGTAGATTTGTAAATGAATTTAATTTCTTTTTCAAATTTTAAATTAAAGTACAGAATCATCTGGATTTTTAGCAACTTTTGAAGCTAGTGCTAGCTACATTCTTTGGAAAAGAGTTGGCAGTGATGCCTCATGGTAAAAAAACAAACCAAAATAAAAAACATAATAAAACTGGTGTTTTTCTTCTTTTTCTTACAGACAGCCAGGAGTGCAGCAAGCAAGCTTCAATTGCTGTAAGTATATATCCCTTTTAATAAACCACCCTAAGCACATAATATAAAAATCTAAGTTCTAATGGGTAGGCATACTATTCTGGTCTTCGTAGCCCCCTCCCCCTAAAATTAAGGAAGCATAAATAGTATTGTGGATTAAAGGAGGACATTTCTCCATTTTTCTCTTCTTGTTTTGCATTAGTTAGAAAGCCATTTGGTCATATTTTACAAATCAACAACAGTAAAGTAGGTTAAGTTTCAGTGGTCAGGTTTCAACACCTGATTAAGACATAACAGAAGGAGGAGGTTGAGCATTATTGAATGCACAAATTGAATAGGTGAGTTGAAAGGAAATTCAAGCTTGTTAACTATTTAATGTCATGTTATAATGGTTTGGTTGTGGTGCCATGATGTTATAACTGTAACACTAATTACAACATTGTAACCAGTTAAGATAACGTGTCAATATAACTTGTTTGAACTGTTTTATAACATCATGGCACCACAGCCATGTGTAAAGGCCATGTAAGTATGGTCTTTACACAATTAAAATAACCTCAAGGACGTCCTGATTTATTTAAATCTGTATTTATATTTCCATTCCAATTACTGTGCAATATTATTTATGTCACTGGTCATTTTACCTTTAGTACTCGTTTTGCATGTGTCCACACTTGTCTGTTGTTTGCCTGTTTGTTTTTTGTTTATTGCATAGGTTGAAAGATACTTCTTGTTCTGGAGTAAGTCGTAAAGATACGTTTGTTGTGTTTGCCCTTTTTATTTGACTTCTGTAGAATAAAAAGGGCAAGCGTACGGTAGGTACGGTACGGCGTGCTTTACGGTAAGCGTATTGTGTCACTTTCGGTTATCGGTGTTGTTGCCACGGTGCTCTCTGCTCTGCTCACCTAAACAGTTTTTTGCATATTTTCACATCAGCGACTATCTACTTATCTCTGCACTATCCTTAGACTTGTTCTGTCTGTGCACGAACAGGTCTCTTAACTCTAGTAACCACAATCTGCTAGTTTCACCGGTTTCTGTTAGCCACACTTACTAGTCTAGCATTAGCAATGGCTTCTCTCAGTTAAAAATAAAATATATGGTCTGAAAGTATCTGTGTGTATGTGGTACTGAAACAGAGAAATAAGAGAAAAGAATCATAGTTAAAACAATTCACTGACTATACAGAAATAAATGTCAAACACAGATCTCATTAATATCACACCTATATGACATAAGTCCATAAATTGGCTGGTAATAAAATACCTACAGCGTGTAGGTAAAATGTTGACCAAAATGGTAGTTTGTTCCACGGAAGGAGCTTGAAAGCTGAAAGCTCTGGCTTTGTATGTGAGGAGTAGAATTTAAATTCTATTCTAGATTTAACAGGTAGCCAATGCAAGGAAGCCAAAATGGATGAGATGTGATCTCTGATCTTGGTTCCTGTCAGAACAGGTGTTACAGTTTTTCTCAATTGCTAAAACACAATTTCTGAAACCATGCTCCATTTTCTGAAAACATTAAACACAAAACCTCAGCTTCAAGCACTATTTACAAAAACTATTACTCAAAATCAAAACTAGGGATGTAACGATGCATCAAGACACGTTTAAAAATCCGTAGAAATGTGTGACAACTCGCATCGGTTGACAGAAAAAAATGAATCGCAAGTTGCTCGCAGGTTTTAATGTTTTTATTTTATTGTTATGTTCAAAAAATGGGTCATATTAGACCCTGAATAGTATGTTAGGGTTAATGAGTAATGAAATGTTAGGATAATTTTTGTATGTACTTAAGTTCCCAACTTTATTGTAAGATTAATTTAAAGCTTTAGTTAATAAAATGATCAAATTAATTCAGTTGCTCTCATAATCTTTTTTTGCACAGGAAAAAATGTGGCTAGTGGAAATTCTGATTGGCTGGTAACTTTAGAAAATTACCAGCCACATTGGCTGGTGATCAAAAAAGTTCATTTAGAGCCCTGGTTACGCCACCTTGTGAGCTGAAAACTGCACATCACACCAGTTAACAGCAGTTTACCGCGATATAGCGAGGGACAACTGTACACCTAGGCAGGAATACAGGAGAACACCCAGGGAGACAGAGATACAGACATAAACCCAGACAGAGACACATACAGACACCTAGGCAGACCGACTACCAGGCACAAAGAGACACAGACAGACTACCAGACAGAAAGAGACACAGACAGTGGCACAGGAAGACATCCAAAGAAAGATACAGACAGCCAGACAGACACCAAGACAGACATATACCAAGATAGACAGATAAACAGCCAGGCAGACTGAGATACAGGAATACAGAAATACAGGCAGGCAGGAATACGGAAATACAAGAATACACTCAGGCAGGAATACAGGAATACACTCAGGCAGACAGAGATACAGACATAAACCCAGGCAGAGACACAGACAGACACCTAGGCAGACAGACTCCCAGACAGAAAGAGACACAGGCAGACAGTGACACAGAAAGACATCCAGAGAAAGATACAGACAGCCAGACAGACAGCAAGACAGACAAACGCAATTGCAACTGCAATGTAAATTAGTCTAACTAACGGAGCATTACTCCTCTGTTTTACCGTATTTTGACCAGGGATGTGAGTGTGCTGTCAGCTCATTGGTCACAGAGCAGGAGAGGCTGAGAATAAGTTTACCGTAAATTTTCCCATAAAGCGCCATGTATTCATTCATTCCATTGAAATTTTACACACTATTTTGGATACTCACGGTAATACGGGACAAAGTGCGTCCCTTTTCAGCTCAATACGGGAGGCGTACTTTTGTTTCTGAATACGGGACGATTCCGTTTTTCAAGTGACGTAAGCTGACGTTTTTCACCATAAAATAACAACGTCAAGCTGGTTATTTAGTTGGTTTTAAGTTACGTTGGCAAGCAACCAACCAACGCCTATTCGAAAATGTAAACCCAATATTCAAATCCATATTATAATTCAATTGTAGGAGCCATGAAAGCATGATGTGTACATAGATAATCTTATAGTTTATATTTGGGTTATTTTGGTTGTTATATTTTGTTTGTTTTGTTGTTGTTATTTTTGATGTCATAGTAACTGGGTCCCGGGAATAGGGGCGGTAACATATAGTTAATGTTAATGAGAAATTGCTGAAGTCAAAGGTCAATAGTTAGGTCAGGAGGGAAGAAAGTGTTCAGGAACCTCTGATGTCTTATGCTGTATTATTTATTGATGCTTGGCCAAGGAGAACTAGAGACACTCTCAAAGTACACCTGAAGTGCTTGAGTCGGTCTCGCATTCTGACGAACTCGTGATGGTGGATAAACTTTAAACCCAAAGATCACACCCCATATACTATACGCCCCAGAATTAGTCAAAGAGAATGTCTTTACTCTTGGAGGTGTTATTGTCAACATATTCTAGTCTGGAGACACAGATGTCTGTTTACGCAGATTGGAATGGCAATAACAAGCTATCTATTATGACTAGGAAGGCAGCAACAGGCCTCTTTGACCCTGGCCACCACAGTGTTGAGATATGGTGGCACCTAGTCAAAGACAAACAATTAGTACTGCCGAGGACCACAAGGCTCACACGTGACCTCAAGTAACCTAAGGATAGAAAATTCCATAACAGTTAATATATTCACCTGTGCTTTGGCACGGCGGGGAGTAGGAACAAAGAGAGAGAGGGTGAGTGATTGGGAGGCCATATTTTTTGTTGACCGCTGTTTTCCTTTGAATCGCTGTGATTGATTTTTCCATAATGTTTTGTTAGCTACGGACTTGCTCTCTGATATTTCTGGTAGTAACTGCCAGCCTCAAGTAAGACAATGGTCTAAATGACCTTTTATTGTTATTAAGACCTAAGTTTTCACCTAATGTGTCTGTGCGCGTAGACAAAGAAGATGGTGAAGCAAAACTATATTTGCCTTCATATTCTATTAACTTAACATGTTTCTGAGGTAAAAACTAGTCTAAACATATTTCTGGTTAAGGTCTCTAACACAGAGACAGTTGTATTGCCGGGAATTGATAGGTTTTAATATGCTTCACTGTTTCACTGTTTCAGATATTCAGAAAAAGCGCCAAATCATCTCCGGCATGGGCAACATTGATGTCTACAATGAGGCCTCTTTTGCATTGTCATTGTACTGCAGCATTTAACCCTTCTGAGCAGTATAAACAATTGGTTTTCTAGGTTTTTAAATAAACAAGAGGGGTTAGAATGTGAACATTGTTTGTTTGTTGGTCCGCAGGGATGTGCCATACCAGTCCAACTATCTAGTGAACAGCAGAGGTTGTTTAATGTTGAAAATTCATATCCACATATCGTTGTGGCCGTCACACCTGGTTGTGAGCTAAAACACCTTGGACACATGGTGGCTCAGTGCCAGGCATTGAGAGAAGCCAGCTTCTCAACACCAAACAGTAACATATTTAGGGGAGGAACTGTATATGTTGTCCTTAGATGAACATATGCAATTATCGATGTCTACATTTGTTACTCATCAGCCGTCTCTTCCCACACAGTATGGACCTCCTTCTGAATTGTCTGAGGTTCCACCTATTTTGTGGGCTAAACATAAAAATCATGTGGGTTTTGTAAATTCGGCTCCGCCACATAAAGTCACACTTAAGCCTAATGCTAAGCTACCTATGATTAGACAATACAATTTGCCTCACAGAGCTTTAGTAGGAATTGAAAGTGTCATTCAGTCTCTATTGGATCAAGATGTGCTAGTTCAAACCACCAGCCCATCTAACACCCCCATTTTACCAATTCCCAAAGCAAATCGCCCTAAAGAATGGCGGTTTGTGCAGGACCTGCAAGCGATTAATAATATAGTGGTACCTGCAGCTCCAATTGTGCCTGACACCAATTCGATTTTAGCTTCTTTACCACCTAACTCCACGCACTACACAGTCGTTGATCTGAGTTCTGCATTTTTCTCGATACTGTTGCATCCAGATAGCCAGTATCTGTTTGTATTTACATTCAAAGGTAAGCAATACACCTGGCGACGGTTGCCAGGTGTATTGGCCACGGTGTATGCAGCGGCGGTAAAAAGAGATCTAGATGGGCTCCACCTGCCAGGTGGCTCCACTCTCTTGCAGTACGCTGATGACCTCCTAATAGCTTCTCCATCAAAAGAAGCTTGCCACACAGACTCTATCTTGCTGCTACAGAGACTGGCCGAGTGTGGTCACAGAGCGTCGCTGGCAAAGTTGCAATTCTGTCGACCAGAGGTGACATATTTGGGTCATTTTCTGAAGGATGGACAACACCTTTTGTCACCGGAGAGGGTGAAACTGCTAGTTAACATGCCTCCCCCCACAACTGAGAAACAGATGCTCTCTTTTCTGGGGATGGCTAATTACTGCAGACACTGGATTTTTGAATATGCAACTATGGACTCTGTTTTGCGAGCCGCCACACTGCAATCAGCTCCACCCGTGGTACAGTGGACTGAGGAAATGCACAAAGCCTTTCAAGATCTGAAAAATGCTCTCACAATGGCTCCAGCGTTGGGTTGGCCTGACTATCATCAGCCGTTCCATCTACATGTGCATGAGAGAGATGGCTTCGCCACTGGCATTCTGGTACAGAAACATGGTTCTCGTTATCGTCCCGTTGCATACTACTCCTCTCGACTGACCCCTGTAGTTCTCAGTATGCCAGGTGGTCTAAGAGCAGTGGCTGCTGTTGCCATTTTAATCAACAAATCTTCTGGCTACTGGCTCATGACTGTGTCGTGCACGTTCCACATGCAGTATTACACATTTTGAACACATCTGCAACACAACACATGACGGCAGCACGTCGCTCAGGTTACGAGGCAATAATTCTTTCAAGTCACCACATAACTTTAAAGCGCTCACCTCCAATTCTGATATGGTTCTTTATACTGATGGTTCGGCTACCAGACCATCGGACAACGTATTTGGCTGGTTATGCAGTAGTAAATGATTCTGAAGTCATTGAAGCAGGATCTTTGCCTCATGGAACTTCAGCCCAAGCAGCTGAGCTGTATGCTCTTAGTAGAGCCTGCATACTTGCTTCTGGTAAAGTTGCCACTATCTACACTGACTCGCGATACGCATTCAGCGCTGCGCATGACTCTGCACAATTATGGAAAATGAGAGGTTTTGTCTCATCCTCTGGTAAGCCATTACAGCATCACGCGTTGGTAAATGATCTATTAGAGGCTATTTTGCGCCCGTCACAGCTTGCGATTGTAAAATGAGCAGCCCACACTAAAGGAAATGATCCTGTTTCACGAGGAAATGCAATGGCTGATACTGCAGCCAAACAAGCCGCACTTTCCTCCTCCTCCATGGTCCATCAATATACTTCCACACAACCCGTTAATCCAATTCCAGTATCTTCCGCTATTGATGTCGTGAAAATGCTAAATCGCGCTGATGACGGAGAGAAGTCTTTGGTTGCGTTAAGGTTGTGCAGTTGATTCAGAGTCTGGCTTGTGGCTCCACCCGGATGGGCGACCAGTTTGCCCAAGAGCTCTCCTACATGTCTTGGCACATGTGGCACATGGACCAACACATGTCGGAAGAGGGGTGATAAATGATGTTATTCGTTCACAATGGTTTGCACCAGGCATTACACAAGTCTCACAAACACTTGTAGACAGTTGTATGACGTGTCAACAGACCAGATAGAAGAAGAACACAGCGAGGCATGACCATCTGGAACCTCTGTCAGGTTATTTTTGCAAATAAACTGTACATATGAAAATGTGAATTGTGAATGTGAAAAATGAAAAATATGTTAAGGCAATAAATATTTGTTAGTCATAACTGGGCAATTCTCAAAGTGAATTTGAGGGTTTCACAACAAGAAAAGAACACACAAAAACAGTTCTTAAGTGTCTGCTAAAAGAGGTGATCCCCAGGTCTGGGGTGCCACAGAATATAGATAGTGATAAAATTTAGTTTTTGTATAAAAAAAATCATGCAGGATCTGTCGGGAATTTTAGGGTTTAAGTTGCAGTTGCATGTTTCGTATCACCCACAAAGTTCTGGTCAAGTTAAAAGAATGAACACAACTATCAAAGAACGGTTGACCAAACAGTACTAACAAAAGGTCTGAAATGGCCTGATGCTGCCTATTGGGCTGTACTCCATCCAAAGCGCACCAAGTGCAACAACAGGACTGAGTCCTCATGAGATGTTAATGGGGAGACTAATGTCCACAGGGACAAGGTAATCTCTGACACCAAACAAAACTTCTCTGCTTTAGACGGATGAGTTTATGGCTGAATATGTAAAAAGATTAACTGACGTTTTGAATTTTATCATTACAGGTGTCTGAACGGCTCACGAAACCATCAGAGGAACCAATTCATCCTTTTAATGACGTAAATTTTGTATTAATCAAATATCTAAAAGAAAAAATGTTTTTGTCTTCCAGGTGGAACCAGGTGTTGGTGGCAATGAGGACTTGTATTTCCTGCGCTTTAACCAAACTGCCTATTAACCAAACTAACCAAACTATTAACCCTGTTATGTTTGACTGTCCAATTGACAGATGTGATGACTGTTATATTGTTCACCCCCTGACTTTCTCTCAAGGTAAATGGTCGTGGACAACGCATGACAAAGCTATGATTAAGACAGTGCTGAGTGTACCCAGGTAATGAAGGTAACATTCACAGCTGCTGTACCTTTGACTGAACCTCTGGAGCTGTGGTGTTTCACTAAACAGCCATTGAAAAGTTATCCTGATTATAAACTGTGGGCTGTTAATTACCGAGATGTTCCAGGGGAGGTGTAGAGCGGTAAGATCTGTACCATGGTGAAACTGATAAGGGTGACAGTTTTCTATATACTGGTCAATTTTCTTCCATAAATACACTTGATGTAGCCAAACCTAAATCAACAAGGAGTGATAGAGGTACAGGTGACCTCCAAAAAACAAATTCGGCCTTCAGTCTAATGAATGATTATGCTTGCGATCGTAATCTCAGTAACTGTTGGCTATGTCAAAATATGCCTTCGTCCATACACTCACCGTTGTCTCATCCAATTCCATTCACTAGAGCGGATTATAAAGTGTTCAACTGGAATGATTTGGCCACGAGATTTGAAGATGAAGCAGATGAGTGCTATACTCCTGCCTACCCTGTAGTCTCCACATGATACTGAAATTACCTTATACATTGCTAAAACAGTCAATGAACAGTACCTACTGAGCAGTTTCAGTTATACTACAACTTTTCGCATTAATCATATACAAAAGTATGTAAAATTAGGTTTTGAATATAGAGTTCAAATAGTTCTGGCCCAAACAAACTGTTCAAAACCTCTTGGAAACCAGGTGTGTGTGAGCCCAGAGGCTGCCAATCCAGTGGGTAAGCGGTATTATGATTTTGAAGGTTTTGAGGAAAGGATTCAAGGCTTTGGCCTGGATGATCTTTCTCTTGGTGAAAATGATGAAGAGGAGACTTATGGTCTGTGAATGTATGGTGTCTATGGAGCAACGGGGGGTTAAGTGGATGAATAAAAATAAATAAAATTGAGAAGAAATATTTTCTATCTTCGGGGATAAAATCAGTTTTCTGTTACCTGTGTGTTCCATTTTAGGTTAACTTTATGTGATAATCCTGGCTTTACTGGTTGTTTAGTATTCTAAGAGATGTGATTTTAATCATTTAGAAATTGCCATTTTATGAATCAGTGTTAAAATCAATTTTCAATGATGGTTTTCACAGTAATGTAATACATGTTTAAAAGTTCAAAGTTACAACTATGTTATGATGATATGCAACTGATGGATAACGACTGTTCATGGAAATCTTCTACGAAAATGGATTCCACGCCACCATGCATCGTATGTGCTAGTAACCTCTCCATGGTGGTGACCCTCAACTGTACATAATGTACATGGGTTGAAGATTTGGCAATATCTTGATTTCAACGATGATTGTTGTGATTGATTTCAAAGAGAGAAGAAATTTGCTCTAAAAATGTTAAATTCATTGTTTTATGGAACCCCTTCTAATTGCTAGGGTTTTATCTACTAGGTAAAATAATAAATTTGATCTTGCTCCTCTCCCAGTGGCATATTTGCACAAGATCTGTGACCTCCCTGATGACCTTCTTTAACACCTTGGTGTTAAAGGGGATCTTCGCTAGCTTAAAGGCCCTTGTTGACCTGAAAGTGGAACTCACACATCATGGGAATGGGATGATGGGGTACATAAGAGGGGTTCTTAAGGTTTTTCACTGATTGTATGAATAATCTAAACCGACTGCTTTGTTTGAAAGAATTCTGTGTGATTCCAAATGTTTTATAATGTTTGTGTCAATCCCATTCTGACTGTACTCCCTGGTGGTCTCTAAATTTGGTAATTATTATTATTCGGTAGTTAGTATTGATCTTATGATCAATAAGAGGGGATTGTTATGGAATTTTCTATCCTTAGGTTACTTGAGGTCACGTGTGAGCCTTGTGGTCCTCGGCAGTACTAATTGTTTGTCTTTGACTAGGTACCACCATATCTCAACACTGTGGTGGCCAGGGTTGAAGAGGCCTGTTGCTGCCTTCCTAGTAATAATAGATAGCTTGTTATTGCCATTCCAATCTGCGTAAACAGACATCTGTGTCTCCAGACTAGAATATGTTGACAATAACACCTCCAAGAGTAAAGACATTCTCTTTGACTAATTCTGGGGCGTATAGTATTTGGGGTGTGATCTTTGGGTTTAAAGTTTATCCACCATCACGAGTTCGTCAGAATGCGAGACCGACTCAAGCACTTCAGGTGTACTTTGAGAGTGTCTCTAGTTCTCCTTGGCCAAGCATCAATAAATAATACAGTATAAGACATCAGAGGCTCCTGAACACTTTCTTCCCTCCTGACCTCACCATTGACCTTTGACTTCAGCAATTTCTCCACAACATTAACTATATGTTACCACCCCTATTCCCGTGACCCAGTTACTATGACATCAAAAATAACAACAACAAACAAAATATAACAACCAAAATAACCCAAATATAAACTACAAGATTATCTATGTACACATCTGGATGTAGTCTCTGTGACGTCCCCACAAACTGTCTAAAAACTGGACGTAGTCTCTGTGACGTCCCCATCGACTGTCTAAAACTTCGACGTAGTCTCTGTGACCGCAGACTGTCTAAAACCTGGACGTAGTCTCCGTGACGTCCCCACAGACTGTCTAAAACCTGGACGTAGTCTCTGTGAAGTCCTGACAAACTGTCTAAAACCTGGATGTAGTCTCCGTGACGTCCCCACAGACTGTCTAAAACCTGGATGTATTCTCCGTGACGTCCCCACAGACTGTCTAAAACCTAGACATAGTCTCTGTGACGTCCCCACAAACTGTCTAAAACCTGGACACAGTCTCGTGACGTCCCCACAGAATGTCTAAAACTTTGACATAGTCTCCGTGACGTCCCCACAGACTGTCTAAAACCTGGACGTAGTCTCCGTGACGTCCCCAAAGTCTGTCTAAAACCCGGACGTAGTCTCTGTGACCGCAAACTGTCTAAAACCTGGATGTAGTCTCCGTGACGTCCCCACAGACTGTCTAAAACCTGGATGTATTCTCCGTGACGTCCCCACAGACTGTCTAAAACCTGGATGTAGTCTCTGTGACGTCCCCACAAACTGTCTAAAACCTGGACATAGTCTCGTGACGTCCCCACAGAATGTCTAAAACTTTGACATAGTCTCCGTGACGTCCCCACAGACTGTCTAAAACCTGGACGTAGTCTCCGTGACGTCCCCAAAGTCTGTCTAAAACCCGGACGTAGTCTCTGTGACCGCAGACTGTTTAAAACCTTGATGTAGTCTCTGTGATGTCCCAACAGACTGTTGCTTTTTCTTTTGCTTCTGCTAACGATAGTCCTTGGGTTCCATTGATTGGTTTCCATTTGATTCAAGGTCAAAATCAATACTTTTTAATGGTTAATGGTTTTTGTCACTTCATAAGGTCGGTGCAATGGTTTGTTTCATCCACAAGATGGAGGTAAATGACCACGGATCACAACAGTTTATCTGCATTAAAGTCTAGGACCCACTCCTAAAGAAAAATGAGATACCCCTGAAACACCTACAGATTTGACCTTTGACACTGTCGTATATATATATATATATATATATATAAAAAAATATATATATATATATATATATATATATATATATATATATATATATATATATAGCTCTCTGGCCCTGAAGTGTGCAGAATAGAGAATTATGTACGGCAAACGTGGTCGGGGGGGGCACAGCCGGCTCCATTCCTCCAGGCGGACCATTCCGCTGCTCCTAGCCGTGGGATGGGCGCCCCTCAGGCGGCCAAAAAAGAAGTCATGGCCAACGTGTGTGATCTCTTCTGCTGTGTATATGTCTTGGTATTCTTGTTGAGCAGCAGCAATCTTCACTTCCACATCTGCTTTACGATTTCCTTGTGAAACTAAGTCAGTTCATGTCGTGTGGGCTGCACACTTACAAACTGCTATCTGAAGTGGCAGTTGTACAGCTTTTAATAAGGCTAAAATCAGATTTGTATGCAAAAGAATTTGACCCGTAGCATACTATTTGTCTAAATTAGATCACCTGTGGATGTAATCATCCGTCTAAATCCTGGGCGTAGTCTTTGTGACCGCAGACTGTTTAAAACCTGGACGTAGTCTCTGTGACATCCCCCAAACTGTTTAAAACCTGGACGTGGTCTCTGCGACATCCCCACAGACTGTCTAAAACCTGGAAGTAGTCTCTGTGACCACAGGCTGTCTAAAATTTTGACATAGTCTCTGTGACTGCAGGCTGTCTAAAACCTGGACGTAGTCTCCATGACGTCCCCTCAACCTGTCTAAAACCTGGATGTAGTCTCCATGACGTCCCCACAGACTGTCTAAAAGCTGTTCGTAGTCTCTGTGACGTCCCCGCGGACTGTCTAAAACCTGCATGTAGTCTCTGTGAGGTCCCCACAGATTGTCTAAAATTTTGACATAGTCTCTGTGACTGCAGAATGTCTAAAACCTGGACGTAGTCTCCATGACGTCCCCACAACCTGTGGGTTTCTGTAACTCTGCTACTCCTAGTCAGATACCCTCTCATTGTGCCTCTCCCTCGTCTCGTGTGTGTTTCAGAAACAGCCTGCTTTGTTCACTCAGTCCTGCATTTTGTTGCATTAGAATGATGTCTTCTGGAGTTACAATTGGTTCTAACAATACTAACGGTGTCATAATGGAAACTTCACTTTTTGCCGCTAGCTTTGCTGCCTCATCTGCTGCGTTGTTACCTCATGTGATGTCTTCATTACCCTTTTTGTGTGCTTGGCATTTTATTATTGCAAGTTTTGTTGGCAACATCATAGCTGAGATTAGTTCCACGATCTGCTTCTAGTGGGAGGGAAGAAAATGTTCAGGAGAGCCTCTGATGTCTTATGCTGTATTATTTATTGACGCTTGATGAAGGAGAACTAGAGACACTCTCAAAGTACATCTAAAAGTGCTTGAGTCGGTCTCGCATTCTGACGTACTCGTAATGGTGCATATACTTTTAACTCCAAGATAACACCACAAATACTACAGTATACGCCCCAGAATTAGTCAAAGAGAATGTCTTTACTCTTGGAGGTGTTATTGTCAGCATATTCTAGTCTGGGGACACAGATGTCTGTTTACGCAGATTGAAATGGCAACAACAAGCTATCTATTATGTCTAGGAAGGCAGCAACAGGTCTCTATGACCCTGGCCACCACAGTGTTGAGATATGGTGGCACCTAGTCAAAGACAAATAATTAATACTGCCGAGGACCACAGGGCTTGTGTAACCTAAGGATAGAAAATATAACACATACTGTAAACACCGCACTTGGGTCATCACAAATTTGCTTCGATCAAGTAGCTCCGCGATCTTATGATGTGTATATATTGTAACTGGATAACCCATCGTAATAGGGGATGCCTTGTCATACGCATAATAAATGGTGGCTAGTCCTTGATAGCACGGTGGCCAACCTTGGGCCACGTTATCTAGTTTGGAGCTGTAATCAGCAGTGGGCTGTTTTCTGTTTTCTTTGCTTCTGGAATTTGGGCTCGAATGTATATTTCCCATTTTCCCAACTCCTTAAGCACCGGATTTAAAATTTACACACGAAGTATCAATGTAAACTTCCTTGTGGAGAGCACCAAATCTTTATTTTTAGTTGACACAACGCATCTCTCCCTAGCAAATTTACAGGTGTGTGTTCAGATACTAGGATTGGCAGAATGATTTTGTCATTACCAATTGATAGTTGAACTGCCTTCTATTTGCACCTCTAACATTGGCTCGACATTAGCTGCTGTTGTCATTACGGCTAATTGGCCCTCCCCAATAGGATTCTCTGGGCCGGACTGGCGTTCCCACTTTGAGTGGGCTGACCCTCAGACCCCCGTCCTTCTTCCTGTTGAGCCGGCCATGGATTTTCAGGACAGTCTCGACGGTTATGTCCAGGTTGGTTACATCCCCAACACCGTTTATGTTGTCCAACCCGATTTCCCTTCTGGGCCGTTGCTTTCTTCCCTCTTCCTCTTGGTTGCTGTATGTAAACATAAACAACAGGAGGAGCTTGTGGGGGTGGGGCAGGAGATTGGTGGTGGATCAGAGGAGCAGAAGGCACAGCGACTGCAGGAGCAGCAATAGCCCCACTCTGTGCTTCTTCATCATCATTCAATATGGGAGCCTGAACCTTTTTCTTGCTCTTATTGGTCAGTTCAGTTAGTTGAAGTTGTGAGACTTTTCTTTGAACCGCTCTCTCTATTGTTCACGCAACTTCTGCTCCTCTTTCCTGTGTCTGTCTATTGCATGTATCACATGGTCACAAAATTTTCTGTGAGTTTTTGATACCAACCCCACCACATCTTCAAGTCTACTTTTCACGGGGCCGGGCATGGCCTCTATAATGGAGTTCCTGAAGATTGTAGTTAACAGTGGACTACTCTTTGGATCTTCTTCAGTCTCTTAATTCCATCGTTTCAACTGACGGCTAATGTAAGCAGCTGGGTTCTCAGTATCTGTCAGTGGTTCACTTTTTAGTGCTTTAAAGTCAACCTGAATGGGATACTCCCTTCGCAAAGATGCCCAGAGGGCAGTTCTAGATAGGTTAAACTCTGTTCCATCCGCGTTAGGGTCAATCATCCATGCATTTCCATTTGAACGCAAAATATTTTTCATAGCAGGTATTCCAATTGTGCGTGCCCACACTGCTTTAATGTCCCCGATGGAGAGCATTTTGCCAATAGTCTCTTCTTCAAAAACGCTAATCCGCTTACTGGCTCCCTTGTGCATATCAGGAAGTTTGGAGGTCAGCCCCGCAAAGTCAAGAGTTTGCCAGGGAATGTATCGGCTCTGCTTCCCCTTAATCAAAATTGGATATTGGCCTCCCAGTACTTCCTGTCTCTCCCTTGACGGGCCTGCCTGTTCCTCAAACACTAGTCTTTCACCTAACTCATGCACATCTGCCTCACCTGATCCTCCCCCCAAACAGGAATTATAAATACTGTCTTTCTCTTCCTCTAATTCCTGAATCCTAGTTCGATCCATTTCTCTCCCTGGTTCTACCCGACCTGAATCCAGCCAATAGGACTCTCCTCCTTCTTTGCATGGCTGATTTCTCTCGGCATAACAAACGAGCATTTGTGATTTTCTGAAGTTCAAATTCTTCTTGAGGGTGCTGCAGGATTTGGGAATGGGCATACGACCGGCCTCATTTATTTCAACTGCTCCAGAAATCATGGGATAAATCCCGGTTTCTTTAGTCACGCACCTTGATTTATCTGCGCTCCTGTATTGGTTTCCTTCATCCCTAAACAGTTTAACTATCCCTAATTCTTTTTCTCGTTTCTGTTGTCGTTTCTTGCTTTTGTCTTTTGGTTTGTAGTCTCGAATCTGAACCTCCATAGCTTTACACACATACACATCAAACGTGCCTCCTTCTGGCCAGCAGGAGTCCAAACCTTTAGTGCGTTTTTTCCATTTCTTGGAAATTTCTTCTATCTCTTTTCTGCATGCTGGGTGTTTAACGCCCAGGATCATCACTGGACTGAGACTCATTTTGCAATTTAAAATTACACTGGCTGATAAGACTTATCAATTGATCGTAGGTTAACGTCTATTTGAGGTCAAGATTTCAATTAGAAATAATACGTGCAACCTAAAAGTAAACCTCTATTTTTATTCTTTATTATGACTACTAGTGCTGGTTGTAATGTGTTTATTAAATGTTTTCTTAACCAAGAAACCTGTTAGAAAAATAGATGCAGCTTCACTGTAACTTTTAGACTTTGGCAGCAAAATCCAATGAAATTGTTATTTAAGAACACAGCACCTTTAGGCAACAAAGTTTAACCACACAATAACAGTTGTACAGCTTACAAATCGCAACTTGATCAAAAATTCACTTTACCAAAACTCAGAATCATTTAACCACAAAAGAAAACATTCAACATTAACTTAACTTCAGCTTTATGCTTGAGGGGAGAGAAGGGAAAAAGAGATCACTGCAGCTTACACAGGACGGGCGGGGCTGTCTGAAAACAGACTAGGAGTGCGGAAGGAGTGGGAATGACATCACACAGCGCTGCTCTCTGCAGCCCGATAAACAACTTCAGTATCACAACAAAGTTTAGAAACACTACCATCGACAGCTTGCCAACAAATCAGTTGGCACCACCACCACACACGGCCTATCAGTAGACCTGTCGCTCTCTCCCTGTCCTCTCTGTCCTTCAACAAGGCACAGAGAGTCTCTTACTAGACTAAACAGCACAATGATGACTAAAGAACGATCAGAACAGATCAGAACAAACAGAAAATGCTCAACATATTAACTTATTTTAACAGAAATATCTGCAAAGCAACACCGAATATACAAGCAATAATTTACATAAACATCAGGATTATAGAGTATTTTAGAATGACAGACTCAGACTCTTTTTTACTCAACTCGTCCTGTGCCAGAGGTCACACCACCAGCTAAGTGAATTTGATTAAGATTTTAACGCTTCATTCAGAATTTTTGCACACTCTTACAGCTTCTCAATCACTCTCAGCGGCCGCTCACTCACACACACAACTCTTAATCTCAACCAACATACACACTTGGCGCCCATGCACACTGTATACTCACTATATATTTATTTCATAAAAGATTTTTATGAAAATATTTATAATTTTATGGGAGTTACTAAATTTATTCTCCCTGTACCCACAGCCAATTTATTACGAATTATAATCTGGTTTTACTATAATTCCTCTTCCCCCGGGCCCAAAAGCTACTGCAGTACAAACCACACATTAACACAAAACAAAGACAAAGCAAAACACACACAACCTAACCTTAGGCTCACTACTGTAGTTCAGTTTCTGTAGGATCCCCTTAGGATCCCCGAACACAGGTCAACACAACACAAAGTCTAACCTTAGACTCAACTTCTGTAGTTCAGTTTCTGTAGGATCCCCTCTTAGGATCCCCCAAACACAGATCAACACAACACAAAGTCTAACCTTAGACTTAATTTCTGTAGTTCAGTTTCTATAGGATCCCCTCTTAGGATCCCCCAAACACAGATCAACACAACACAAAGTCCAACCTTAGACTTAACTTCTGTAGTTCAGTTTCTGTAGGATCCCCTCTTAGGATCCCCCGAACACAGATCAACACAACACAAAGTCTAACCTTAGACTCAACTTCTGTAGTTCAGTTTCTGTAGGATCCCCTCTTAGGATCCCCCAAACACAGATCAACACAACACAAAGTCTAACCTTAGACTCAACTTCTGTGGTTCAGTTTCTGTAGGATCCCCTCTTAGGATCCCCCGAACACAGGTTGACACAACACAAAACCCAAAGCAGCCTCAAAGCTTCAATAAAACACACATACTTCAACTCTTTAAATTCTCTCAGGTCCAATTCACAATTTTGACTCGAGTCTTTAATTTGTTAAAGCACACAAAAGGCAACCCCCCTTTACTCTCCCTCTTAACTTCTCACCACTACGGGTGAGTGGGCTCGGATGAGCAGCTGTACATCCAACATCTAACTTTGGAATTTCTTTTTTGGAGAGAATGTTTGATACTACTTACTGCACTTAGGTCTGGGTGAGACTGCAATAAAGTGGCAAGAAATGTCTTACCTTTTTTATGACGGCCGTTTTACAGTGTCTCCCAGTCCAAGATACAGCCAGCAGATCAGTTCTTCTCTTCCAATCCCATCCTCGTCGCCAATTATGTTGTGGAGAAAACCTTCCAGAACGCAATGAAATAACAACACGGAGACAGCTGCTTGCGAATCCGAACGAACCTTTACTTTTACTTTTCACAACCTTTTATACCCATTTTTACGTCATTCTTACATCACTGTTACATAGTAAAATCACCAGATCTGGACCCAAATGTCCTGTACTTTCTTATAATCATATGTCTGTGTTCTGAGCGTCACATGGACGTAATATTGTCTATGTGTTTCCCATGAGCCTGTATGGTGTGTGCGCTCGACTCCTTAATCTTGGTCAAGGCCAATCTGAAAACAGACTGGCTGAATGTTATCTGGTCGCAGAGAAACATTCAATACTGTCCTAGCTGTGTAATCTGTGTGTTTGTGCATTTTGTATGTCTATGTGTGCGCCTTTATGTGTCTATGTGTTTGTGCATTATAGGTGTGTATGTGTGTGCCTTTATCATGTTCTATTCAAAAGTCCATATGTGTCACGCAGAACACCACACTGTCTAAAACCTGGACGTAGTCTCTGTGACATCCTGACAAACTGTCTAAAACTTGGAGTAGTCTCTGTGACCGCAGACTGTCTAAAACCTGGACGTAGTCTCTGTGACATCCCCACAGACTGTCTAAAACCTGGACATAGTCTCTGTGACATCCCCACGGACTGTCTAAAATCTGGATGTAGTCTCTGTGACGTCCCCACAGACTGTCTAAAACTTCTACATAGTCTCAGTGACACCCCCACAGAGTGTCTAAAACCTGGACGTAGTCTCTGTGACGTCCCCAACAGACTGTCTAAAACCTGGACGTAGTCTCCATGACGTCCCCACAGACTGTTTAAAAGCTGTTCGTAGTCTCTGTGACGTCCCCGCGGACTGTCTAAAACCTGCATGTAGTCTCTGTGAGGTCCCCACAGACTGTCTAAAATTTTGACATAGTCTATGTGACTGCAGACTGTCTAAAACCTGGACGTAGTCTCCATGACGTCCCCACAACCTGTCTAAACCTGGACGTAGTCTGCGTGACGTCCCCACAGACTGTCTAAAACCTGGATGTAGTCTCTGTGACGTCCCCATAAACTGTCTAAAACCTGGACGTAGTCTCTGTGACGTCCCCATGGACTGTCTAAAACTTCGACGTAGTCTCTGTGACCGCAGACTGTCTAAAACCTGGACGTAGTCTACGTGACGTCCCCATAAACTGTCTTAAACCTGGACATAGTCTCTGCGACGTCCCTGCAGACTGTCTAAAACCTGGATGTAGTCTCTGTGACGTCCCCACAAACTGTCTAAAACCTGGACATAGTCTCGTGACGTCCCCACAGAATGTCTAAAACTTTGACATAGTCTCCGTGACGTCCCCAAAGTCTGTCTAAAACCTGGACGTAGTCTTTGTGACCGCAGACTGTTTAAAACCTGGATGTAGTCTCTGTGATGTCCCAACAGACTGTTGCTTTTTCTATTGCTTCTGCTAACGATAGTCCTTGGGTTCCATTGATTGGTTTCCATTTGATTCAAGGTCAAAATCAATACTTTTTAATGGTTAATGGTTTTTGTCACTTCATAAGGTCGGTGGAATGGTTTGTTTCATCCACAAGATAGAGGTAAATGACCACGGATCACAACAGTTTATCTGCGTTAAAGTCTAGGACCCACTCCTAAAGACCAATGAGATACTCCTGAAACACCTAGAGATTTGACCTTTGACCCTGTCGTATATATAAATATATATAGCTCTCTGGCCCTGAAGTGTGCAGAATAGAGGATTATGTACGGCAAACGTGGTCGGGGCGGGGCACAGCCGGCTCCATTCCTCCAGGCGGACCATTCCACTGCTCCTAGCCGTGGGATGGGCGCCCCTCAGGCGGCCAAAAAAGAAGTCATTGCCAACGTGTGTGATCTCTTCTGCTCTGTATATGTCTTGGTATTCTTGTTTAGCAGCAGCAATCCTCACTTCCACATCTGCTTTACGATTTCCTTGTGAAACTAAGTCAGTTCCTGTCGTGTGGGCTGCACACTTACAAACTGCTATCTGAAGTGGCAGTTGTACAGCTTTTAATAAGGCTAAAATAAGATTTGTATGCAAAAGAATTTGACCCGTAGCATACTATTTGTCTAAATTAGATCACCTGTGGATGTAATCATCCGTCTAAATCCTGGACGAAGTCTTTGTGACCGCAGACTGTTTAAAACCTGGACGTAGTCTCTGTGACATCCCCCAAACTGTTTAAAACCTGGACGTAGTCTCTGTGACATCCCCCAAACTGTTTAAAACCTGGACGTATTCTCCGTGACATCCCCACAGACTGTCTAAAACCTGGAAGTAGTCTCTGTGACCACAGGCTGTCTAAAATTTTGACATAGTCTCTGTGACTGCAGGCTGTCTAAAACCTGGACGTAGTCTCCATGACGTCCCCTCAACCTGTCTAAAACTTGGACGTAGTCTCCGTGACATCCCCACAGACTGTCTAAAACCTGGATGTAGTCTCTGTGACGTCCCCACAAACTGTCTAAAACCTGGACGTAGTCTCTGTGATGTCCCTGCAGACTGTCTAAGACTGTCTAAAACCTGGATGTAGTCTCTGTGACGTCCCCACAAACTGTCTAAAACCTGGATGTAGTCTCTGTGCCTGCAGACTGTCTAAAACCTGGATGTAGTCTCTGTGACGTCCCAACAAACTGTCTAAAACCTGGACGTAGTCTCTGTGCCTGCAGACTGTCTAAAACCTGTTCGTAGTCTACATGGCCTCCCCACAGACTGTCTAAAACCTGGACATAGTCTTGTGACGTCCCCACAGACTGTCTAAAACCTGGACATAGTCTCGTGACGTCCCCACAAACTGTCTAAAACCTGGACATAGTCTCGTGACGTCCCCACAAACTGTCTAAAACCTGGATGTAGTTTCTGTGACGTCCCCACAAACTGTCTAAAACCTGGACATAGTCTCCGTGACGTCCCCACAGACTGTCTAAAACCTGGACATAGTCTCGTGACGTCCCCACAGAATGTCTAAAACTTTAACATATTCTCCGTGACATCCCCATCGACTGTCTAAAACCTGGATGTAGTCTCTGTGACCGAAGACTGTTTAAAACCTGGAAATGATGGAATTAAGAGACTGAAGAAGATCCAAAGAGTAGTCCACTGTTAACTACAATCTTCAGGAACTCCATTATAGAGGCCATGCCCGGCCCCGTGAAAAGTAGACTTGAAGATGTGGTGGGGTTGGTATCAAAAACTCACAGAAAATTTTGTGACCATGTGATACATGCAACAGACAGACACAGGAAAGAGGAGCAGAAGTTGCGTAAACAAGAGAGAGCGGTTCAAAGAAAAGTCTCACAACTTCAACTAACTGAACTGACCAATAAGAGCAAGAAAAAGGTTCAGGCTCCCGTATTGAATGATGATGAAGAAGCACAGAGTGGGGCAATTGCTGCTCCTGCAGTCGCTGTGCCTTCTGCTCCTCCGATCCACCACCAATCTCCTGCCCCACCCCCACAAGCTCCTCCTGTTGTTTATGTTTACATACAGCAACCAAGAGGAAGAGGGAAGAAAGCAACGGCCCAGAAGGGAAATCGGGTTGGACAACATAAACGGTGTTGGGGATGTAACCAACCTGGACATAACCGTCGAGACTGTCCTGAAAACCCATGGCCGGCTCAACAGGAAGAAGGACGGGGGTCTGAGGGTCAGCCCACTCAAAGTGGGAACGCCAGTCCGGCCAATCCCGGGGTTGGGCCTAAACACGGGTACTAGGGATGCCCAGAGAATCCTATTGGGGAGGGCCAATTAGCCGTAATGACAACAGCAGCTAATGTCGAGCCAATGTTAGAGGTGCAAATAGAAGGCAGTTCAACTATCAATTGGTAATGACAAAATCATTCTGCCAATCCTAGTATCTGAACACACAACTGTAAATTTGCTAGGGAGAGATGCGTTGTGTCAACTAAAAATAAAGATTTGGTGCTCTCCACAAGGAAGTTTACATTGATACTTCGTGTGTAAATTTTAAATCCGGTGCTTAAGGAGTTGGGGAAATGGGAAATATACATTCGAGCCCAAATTCCAGAAGCAAAGAAAACAGAAAACAGCCCACTGCTGATTACAGCTCCAAACTAGATAACGTGGCCCAAGGTTAGCCACCGTGCTATCAAGGACTAGCCACCATTTATTATGCGTATGACAAGGCATCCCCTATTACGATGGGTAATCCAGTTACAATATATACACATCATAAGATCGCGGAGCTACTTGATCGAAGCAAATTTGTAATGACCCAAGTGCGGTGTTTACAGTATGTGTTATATTTTCTATCCTTAGGTTACACAAGCCCTGTGGTCCTCGGCAGTATTAATTATTTGTCTTTGACTAGGTGCCACCATATCTCAACACTGTGGTGGCCAGGGTCATAGAGACCTGTTGCTGCCTTCCTAGACATAATAGATAGCTTGTTGTTGCCATTTCAATCTGCGTAAACAGACATCTGTGTCCCCAGACTAGAATATGCTGACAATAACACCTCCAAGAGTAAAGACATTCTCTTTGACTAATTCTGGGGCGTATACTGTAGTATTTGTGGTGTTATCTTGGAGTTTAAAGTATATGCACCATCACGAGTTCGTCAGAATGCGAGACCGACTCAAGCACTTTTAGATGTACTTTGAGAGTGTCTCTAGTTCTCCTTCATCAAGCGTCAATAAATAATACAGCATAAGACATCAGAGGCTCCTGAACATTTTCTTCCCTCCCACTAGAAGCAGATCGTGGAACTAATCTCAGCTATGATGTTGCCAACAAAACTTGCAATAATAAAATGCCAAGCACACAAAAAGGGTAATGAAGACATCACATGAGGTAACAACGCAGCAGATGAGGCAGCAAAGCTAGCGGCAAAAAGTGAAGTTTCCATTATGACACCGTTAGTATTGTTAGAACCAATTGTAACTCCAGAAGACATCATTCTAATGCAACAAAATGCAGGACTGAGTGAACAAAGCAGGCTGTTTCTGAAACACACACGAGACGAGGGAGAGGCACAATGAGAGGGTATCTGACTAGGAGTAGCAGAGTTACAGAAACCCACAGGTTGTGGGGACGTCATGGAGACTACGTCCAGGTTTTAGACATTCTGCAGTCACAGAGACTATGTCAAAATTTTAGACAATCTGTGGGGACCTCACAGAGACTACATGCAGGTTTTAGACAGTCCGCAGGGACGTCACAGAGACTACGAACAGCTTTTAGACAGTCTGTGGGGACGTCATGGAGACTACGTTCAGGTTTTAGACAGGTTGAGGGGACGTCACAGAGACTACGTCCAGGATTTAGACAGTCTGTGGGGAGGCCACGTAGACTACGAACAGGTTTTAGACAGTCTGCAGGCACAGAGACTACGTCCAGGTTTTAGACAGTTTGTGGGGACGTCACAGAGACTACATCCAGGTTTTAGACAGTCTGCAGGCACAGAGACTACGTCCAGGTTTTAGACAGTTTGTGGGGACGTCACAGAGACTACATCCAGGTTTTAGACGGTCTTAGACAGTCTGCAGGGACGTCACAGAGACTACGTCCAGGTTTTAGACAGTTTGTGGGGACGTCACAGAGACTACATCCAGGTTTTAGACAGTCTGTGGGTTATGTCACGGAGACTACGTCCAAGTTTTAGACAGGTTGAGGGGACGTCACGGAGACTACGTCCAGGTTTTAGACAGCCTGCAGTCACAGAGACTATGTCAAAATTTTAGACAGCCTGTGGTCCCAGAGACTACTTCCAGGTTTTAGACAGTCTGTGGGGATGTCACGGAGAATACGTCCAGGTTTTAAACAGTTTGGGGGATGTCACAGAGACTACGTCCAGGTTTTAAACAGTCTGCGGTCACAAAGACTTCGTCCAGGATTTAGACGGATGATTACATCCACAGGTGATCTAATTTAGACAAATAGTATGCTACGGGTCAAATTCTTTTGCATACAAATCTGATTTTAGCCTTATTAAAAGCTGTACAACTGCCACTTCAGATAGCAGTTTGTAAGTGTGCAGCCCACACGACAGGAACTGACTTAGTTTCACAAGGAAATCGTAAAGCAGATGTGGAAGTGAAGATTGCTGCTGCTAAACAAGAATACCAAGACATATACACAGCAGAAGAGATCACACACGTTGGCCATGACTTCTTTTTTGGCCGCCTGAGGGGCGCCCATCCCACGGCTAGGAGCAGCGGAATGGTCCGCCTGGAGGAATGGAGCCGGCTGTGCCCCGCCCCGACCACGTTTGCCGTACATAATCCTCTATTCTGCACACTTCAGGGCCAGAGAGCTATATATATATATATATATATATATATATATATATATATATATATATATATATATATATATATACACGACAGGGTCAAAGGTCAAATCTCTAGGTGTTTCAGGAGTATCTCATTGTTCTTTAGGAGTGGGTCCTAGACTTTAACGCAGATAAACTGTTGTGATCCGTGGTCATTTACCTCTATCTTGTGGATGAAACAAACCATTCCACCGACCTTATGAAGTGACAAAAACCATTAACCATTAAAAGTATGATTTGACCTGATCAATGGAACCAATCAATGGAACCCAAGGACTATCGTTAGCAGAAGCAATAGAAAAAGCAACAGTCTGTTGGGACATCACAGAGACTACATCCAGGTTTTAAACAGTCTGCGGTCACAGAGACTACGTCCAGGTTTTAGACAGACTTTGGGGACGTCACGGAGACTACGTCCAGGTTTTAGACAGTCTGTGGGGACGTCACGGAGACTATGTCAAAGTTTTAGACATTCTGTGGGGACGTCACAAGACTATGTCCAGGTTTTAGACAGTTTGTGGGGACGTCACAGAGACTACATCCAGGTTTTAGACAGTCTGCAGGGACGTCACAGAGACTATGTCCAGGTTTTAGACAGTTTATGGGGACGTCACGTAGACTACGTCCAGGTTTTAGACAGTCTGCGGTCACAGAGACTACGTCGAAGTTTTAGACAGTCCATGGGGACGTCACAGAGACTACGTCCAGGTTTTAGACAGTTTATGGGGACGTCACAGAGACTACGTCCAGGTTTTAGACAGTTTGTGGGGACGTCACAGAGACTACATCCAGGTTTTAGACAGTCTGTGGGGACGTCACGCAGACTACGTCCAGGTTTTAGACAGGTTGTGGGGACGTCATGGAGACTACGTCCAGGTGTTAGACAGTCTGCAGTCACAGAGACTATGTCAAAATTTCAGACAGTCTGTGGGGACCTCACAGAGACTACATGCAGGTTTTAGACAGTCCGCAGGGACGTCAGAGAGACTACGAACAGCTTTTAAACAGTCTGTGGGGACGTCACGGAGACTACGTCCAGGTTTTAGACAATCTGTTGGGGACGTCATAGAGACTACGTCCAGGTTTTAGACACTCTGTGGGGGTGTCACTGAGACTATGTAGAAGTTTTAGACAGTCTGTGGGGACGTCACAGAGACTACATCATGATTTTAGACAGTCCGTGTATATGTCACAGAGACTATGTCCAGGTTTTAGACAGTCTGTGGGGATGTCACAGAGACTACGTCCAGGTTTTAGACAGTCTGGGGTCACAGAGACTACGTCCAAGTTTTAGACAGTTTGTCAGGATGTCACAGAGACTACGTCCAGGTTTTAGACAGTCTGTGGGGACATCACAGAGACTATGTCCAGGTTTTAGACAGTTTGTGGGGACCTCACAGAGACTACATCCAGGTTTTAAACAGTCTGCGGTCAAAGAGACTACGTCCAGGTTTTAGACAGTCGATGGGGACGTCCCGGAGTATATGTTAAAGTTTTAGACATTCTGTGGGGACGTCAAGAGACTATGTCCAGGTTTTAGACAGTCTGTGGGGACGTCACGGAGACTATGTCCAGGTTTTAGACAGTTTGTGGGGACGTCACAGAAACTACATCCAGGTTTTAGACAGTTTGTGGGGACGTCACGAGACTATGTCCAGGTTTTAGACAGCTTGTGGGGACGTCACGAGACTATGTCCAGGTTTTAGACAGTCTGTGGGGACGTCACAGAGACTACGTCCAGGATTTAGACAGTCTGTGGGGAGGCCACGTAGACTACGAACAGGTTTTAGACAGTCTGCAGGCACAGAGACTACGTCCAGGTTTTAGACAGTTTGTGGGGACGTCACAGAGACTACATCCAGGTTTTAGACAGTCTGCAGGCACAGAGACTACGTCCAGGTTTTAGACAGTTTGTGGGGACGTCACAGAGACTACATCCAGGTTTTAGACAGTCTTAGACAGTCTGCAGGGACGTCACAGAGACTACGTCCAGGTTTTAGACAGTTTGTGGGGACGTCACAGAGACTACATCCAGGTTTTAGACAGTCTGTGGGGATGTCACGGAGACTACGTCCAAGTTTTAGACAGGTTGAGGGGACGTCATGGGGACTACGTCCAGGTTTTAGACAGCCTGCAGTCACAGAGACTATGTCAAAATTTTAGACAGCCTGTGGTCACAGAGACTACTTCCAGGTTTTAGACAGTCTGTGGGGATGTCACGGAGAATACGTCCAGGTTTTAAACAGTTTGGGGGTTGTCACAGAGACTACGTCCAGGATTTAGACAGTGTGCAGGCACAGAGACTACGTCCAGGTTTTAGACAGTTTGTGGGGACGTCACAGAGACTACATCCAGGTTTTAGACAGTCTGCAGGCACAGAGACTACGTCCAGGTTTTAGACAGTTTGTGGGGACGTCACAGAGACTACATCCAGGTTTTAGACAGTCTTAGACAGTCTGCAGGGACGTCACAGAGACTACGTCCAGGTTTTAGACAGTTTGTGGGGACGTCACAGAGACTACATCCAGGTTTTAGACAGTCTGTGGGGATGTCACGGAGACTACGTCCAAGTTTTAGACAGGTTGAGGGGACGTCATGGAGACTACGTCCAGGTTTTAGACAGCCTGCAGTCACAGAGACTATGTCAAAATTTTAGACAGCCTGTGGTCACAGAGACTACTTCCAGGTTTTAGACAGTCTGTGGGGATGTCACGGAGAATACGTCCAGGTTTTAAACAGTTTGGGGGTTGTCACAGAGACTACGTCAAGGTTTTAAACAGTCTGCGGTCACAAAGACTTCGTCCAGGATTTAGACGGATGATTACATCCACAGGTGATCTAATTTAGACAAATAGTATGCTACGGGTCAAATTCTTTTGCATACAAATCTGATTTTAGCCTTATTAAAAGCTGTACAACTGCCACTTCAGATAGCAGTTTGTAAGTGTGCAGCCCACACGACAGGAACTGACTTAGTTTCACAAGGAAATCGTAAAGCAGATGTGGAAGTGAAGATTGCTGCTGCTAAACAAGAATACCAAGACATATACACAGCAGAAGAGATCACACACGTTGGCCATGACTTCTTTTTTGGCCGCCTGAGGGGCGCCCATCCCACGGCTAGGAGCGGCGGAATGGTCCGCCTGGAGGAATGGAGCCGGCTGTGCCCCGCCCCGACCACGTTTGCCGTACATAATCCTCTATTCTGCACACTTCAGGGCCAGAGAGCTATATATATTTATATATACGACAGGGTCAAAGGTCAAATCTCTAGGTGTTTCAGGAGTATCTCATTGTTCTTTAGAAGTGGGTCCTAGACTTTAACGCAGATAAACTGTTGTGATCCGTGGTCATTTACCTCTATCTTGTGGATGAAACGAACCATTCCACCGACCTTATGAAGTGACAAAAACCATTAACCATTAAAAAGTATTGATTTTGACCTTGAATCAAATGGAAACCAATCAATGGAACCCAAGGACTATCGTTAGCAGAAGCAATAGAAAAAGCAACAGTCTGTTGGGACATCACAGAGACTACATCCAGGTTTTAAACAGTCTGCGGTCACAGAGACTACGTCCAGGTTTTAGACAGACTTTGGGGACGTCACGGAGACTACGTCCAGGTTTTAGACAGTCGATGGGGACGTCCCGGAGAATATGTTAAAGTTTTAGACATTCTGTGGGGACGTCAAGAGACTATGTCCAGGTTTTAGACAGTCTGTGGGGACGTCACGGAGACTATGTCCAGGTTTTAGACAGTTTGTGGGGACGTCACAGAAACTACATCCAGGTTTTAGACAGTTTGTGGGGACGTCACGAGACTATGTCCAGGTTTTAGACAGTTTGTGGGGACGTCACGAGACTATGTCCAGGTTTTAGACAGTCTGTGGGGACGTCACAGAGACTACGTCCAGGATTTAGACAGTCTGTGGGGAGGCCACGTAGACTACGAACAGGTTTTAGACAGTCTGCAGGCACAGAGACTACGTCCAGGTTTTAGACAGTTTGTGGGGACGTCACAGAGACTACATCCAGGTTTTACACAGTCTGCAGGCACAGAGACTACGTCCAGGTTTTAGACAGTTTGTGGGGACGTCACAGAGACTACATCCAGGTTTTAGACAGTCTTAGACAGTCTGCAGGGACGTCACAGAGACTACGTCCAGGTTTTAGACAGTTTGTGGGGACGTCACAGAGACTACATCCAGGTTTTAGACAGTCTGTGGGGATGTCACGGAGACTACATCCAAGTTTTAGACAGGTTGAGGGGACGTCATGGAGACTACGTCCAGGTTTTAGACAGCCTGCAGTCACAGAGACTATGTCGTACATAATCCTCTATTCTGCACACTTCAGGGCCAGAGAGCTATATATATATATATATATATATATATATATATATATATATTTATTTATGTGCCGTCCCTTTAAGGGAACAGGGGGATTGTGGACTCCGCATGCTGTGCGTCTCTTAGTTTTTCACCACAGACAGAGAGCTTTGAGTGAAGCTGCTGTTGTTACTTTTTCTACTCATTCATTTTCTCTCAGCTGTACCCTAGAAGGCATATATGTCTGTGAGTATTGGTTGTTCTTGTGTTGAGCTTACATGTTGAAGCTGTAGAAACAGTTTATATTGGATTTATATGTGAAGAAATGTTAAAAAACGGAGCGATGCTAATGTGCTAGCTTGTTAATGGCGTTTTCAATGTAACGTTAGCATTAAGCTAAGCGCTAATTATTCTCTGTTGTCAGATAATGGACAATTTAACTTGTTTATATATATTTGTGTCCTGTATGTGTTAAAGAAGAAAGCCATACGACATGTAACATTTTATTTTCTATTTTTGTATTGCAGTTCACAGTGTTTCAACAGTAAACATCTCAAACTCACCTGATGACTCGGTGTTTATGGAAGAACCCTGTTAGCTATCTGCCAAGTTAACATCCACAACTAACGAGGGCAGAATAGTGAAAGACATACGCTGAATAGGGTTCCTACAGAAAAGTGGATCTTCGTAGAAGCTCAAAGATTTCTTCTGTCAGCAAAGCTTCATAATGGATAATATTGAAGACACGCTGGAGACGAGGTCAGTTTGTTCTAGCACCTCACGTGCTAGTCAGCGTTCCTCAGCCAGTGCCATTGCGGCCAGGGCGCGTGCAAAAGCTGAGGCTGCACGTGCACAAGCATCTTTTGCAAAAAGAGAAGCAGATGTGATTAAAGCTCAAGCATACATTGAAGAGCAGCAACAAAAGGCTGCAGCTGAAGCTATAAGAAAGAAAGCAGAGCTAGAAGCCAGTCTGCACACACTGAGGCTAGAGAGCGCAGCCGCGGCTGCGGCAGCTGAGGCTAATGTTTTGGAAGCAGCTGCAGAGAATGAGCAAGGCGAGCTAGATCGTGCTAGCCTAAAAAATGAATATGGTGAATATACGTACATAGGGGATCCAAAACCTGAGCCTCACCACGACTCAAAGCTACTTGAACCTACGCCAGAACCAACGCGCCAGCTAACTATGGACAGTGGTGAGGCAGCTGAAAACAGCATGGGGAAAGGTATAGACGAGTCAAGTGAGATCAGCCACAACGAACTCTATGACTTACCTGTTCAGCGAACATTCAAGCAGGAGGATGATGCTACTCCATACCATTCTCATCTTCAAAGCTCAACCAGAATTGGCTTCCTGAAACAAGAACGTCCCTATGATTCACATCCATCCAAAAGCAGATCCAGCCATCAATCACAGTCGTGCAATACAAGACAAATCGGCCGTAGCAACCAACCCCCTCAGCCACGGATACATGCTTCTCCAAGAACCAATGAGCCCGGTTCTTCATCCACAACAGATCTGGCCAAGTATTTAATACGTCGCGAGATGATAAGCTCCGGGCTGTTAAGGTTTGACGACCGCGCTGAAAATTATTGGGCCTGGAAGGAATCTTTCCACAGTTCCACGGCTGATTTAAATTTGACATTCAGAGAGGAGCTTGATCTGCTGTGTAAATGGCTTGGGCCAAAATCATCCGAACATGCAAGGAGGATACGAGCAGTCCACATCCATGATGCAGCAGCGGGGGTGAGCATGGTATGGCAAAGGTTGGAAGATTGTTATGGATCCCCAGAAGCTATTGAAAATGCACTCCTTAAGAAGGTGGATGATTTCCCAAAAATCTCAAATCGAGAAAATCAAAGGTTGAGAGAGCTTGGAGACATTCTTATGGAGCTTGAAGCGGCCAGGTCAGATGGATTCCTACCTGGTCTAAATTACCTGGACACATCTCGTGGCATCACTCCTATTGTCCAAAAGCTGCCATACTCCCTGCATGACAAGTGGGTCTCTCTCGCATCACACTACAAAGACAAATACCACACGTCTTACCCACCTTTCGCCTTCTTCGCAAAGTTTGTTTGTGATCAAGCCAAAACGCTCAACGACCCAAGCTTCGCTGCACTCACAGGTGGTGGGAACATGGGGAGGTCGGAGCACTCTTTTCGACCAAATGTGAGAGCACCTATTTCTGTCAAGAAGACAGAGGTGTCAGTGAACTCTGATAGTGACTTTAACAATCAATCAGAGAAAAATACGGCTGACCCAGACAAGCAATGTCCACTTCACAACAAACCGCACCCCCTTAGGAAGTGCCGTGGGTTTAGAAGCAAATCATTGGATGAGAGGAAAGCCTATTTAAGAGAGAAAAACATTTGCTACAGGTGCTGTGCATCAACCAATCACCTAGCCAAAGACTGCGGTAAAAATGTTCAGTGCAGAGAATGCCAGAGTGATAGACACCCCACTGCACTACATCCAGGGCCAGCTCCCTGGATGACAAAGATCCCTGTAACCACCAGAGAACAAGGCGGGGAGCAAGAAGAAGATGCTCAAACTGTGACATCGAAATGCACTGACATCTGTGGGACTACTCTCAAAGGAAGATCATGCTCTAAAATCTGTCTTGTCAGAGTGTATCCAGCAGGCCAAAGAGAAAGAGCGGTCAAGGCTTATGCCGTTCTCGACGAGCAAAGCAACAAGTCCCTAGCAAGAACAGAGTTTTTCGAGCTCTTTGGGATTTCAGAGGGTACAGCACCATACACCCTGAAGACTTGCTCGGGAGTCATTGAAACCATGGGCCGAAGAGCCAACAATTTCATCATGGAGTCATTAGATGGTAAAACTCACATCCCACTTCCAACACTAATCGAATGTGATATGCTCCCAGACGACAAGTCGGAAATTCCCACGCCCGAGATCACCAGACACTATAGACACCTCAAGCGGGTCGTGGGCAGGATCCCAGCTCTAGATCCCTCAGCAGCCATCCTCCTCCTGCTTGGCCGAGACATCCCAAGGGCACACAAGGTTCGAGAGCAATGCAATGGCCCTCACAGTGCTCCTTACGCCCAGCGTCTCGACTTGGGCTGGGTGATCGTAGGAGAGGTTTGCCTTGGAAGAGCCCATAAATTGGATTGTGTCAATGTCTATCGAACTAGCGTGCTGAGCAACGGACGTACATCTCTGTTTGACCCTTGCACTAATAGTCTCCACATCAAAGAGAAGCTTGAAACTCCAGTGCATTGCTTTCACCTTCGAAAGGCTAACAAGCCGAAAGACCTGTTTGATGAAAAGGATAGCCTTGGTGAAGGAGTCTTCCAGCAAACACCACATGATGACAGACCTGCCATGTCTGTGGAAGACAAAGCTTTTCTGGAAATAATGGACAAGGAAGTCTTCATGGATGACTCAAACAGTTGGGTCGCGCCGCTACCTTTCAGGGAACCAAGGCAGAAACTCCCCAACAATCGAGTGCAAGCAGTCAAGCGCCTTTCGACACTACGCCACATGCTGGCTAAAAAGCCAGTCATGAAAGAACATATGGTTGCATTCATGCAGAAAATCTTCGACGCAGGTCATGCTGAACCAGCCCCACCACTCAGCGGAGAGCAAGAGCGTTGGTACTTACCAATCTTTGTTTATCATCCGCGAAAACCGGGTCAGGTGAGAGCAGTATTTGACTCCAGCGCCAAGCACGAAGGCGTCTCCCTGAACGACGTCCTGTTGAGCGGCCCTGACCTAAATAATACACTCTTGGGAGTCCTCACTCGCTTCCGTAAGGAACCCGTGGCAGTGGCAGCGGATATAGAACAAATGTTCTACTGTTTCAGGGTCTGCCGGGAGCATCGCAACTTTTTACGTTTCCTCTGGTTCGAGGACAATGACCCGACAAATGTTCTACTGTTTCAGGGTCTGCCGGGAGCATCGCAACTTTTTACGTTTCCTCTGGTTCGAGGACAATGACCCGACCAAAGAGTACCGCATGACCGTACACGTATTTGGCAATAGTCCTTCTCCTGCTGTTGCCATATATGGTTTGAGAAGAGCTGCTCTGCAAAGTCAGGAAGAACACGACACAGAGGCAAAAAAGTTTGTTCTAAGGAACTTTTATGTTGACGACGGACTTACCTCATTCTCCTCCTCCGACGATGCCATCCGAGTCCTGAAAAAGACAAAAGAGATGTTAGCCGTCTCAAACATACGGCTGCACAAGATATCTTCCAATCGAAATGCAGTGATGGAAGCGTTCCCACCTGAAGAACGTGCCAAGGAGCTGAAAGACCTGGAGCTGGGTGTGGATCCTTTACCCCCGCAAAGAAGTTTAGGTCTTAACTGGCAACTCCAAACTGACAGCTTTACCTTCCTTGTCTCTACAGAGGAGAAGCCATTCACCCGTAGGGGGATTCTCTCTACAGTCAACAGCATATTTGATCCGCTGGGATTTGTGGCTCCGATAACGGTCCAAGGCAAGGCTATAGTCAGAGAACTGTGCACTGAGCAATATGGATGGGATGACCCAATACCCACTGAAAAGGAGACACAGTGGAAATCCTGGAGAGAATGACTCAAGGCACTTGAGCAACTGCACATACCAAGAACATACCTACCTGTTTTCTTTACTCTCCACGTCGCAGAGGGAATTATGTGTCTTCTCTGATGCATCCACCACGGCCATCTCTGCAGTGGCCTACCTCAGGGCTGTCGATGATGAAGGACACAGTCATGTAGGATTCTGTATGGGGAATTTTAAATTGGCACCACGTCACTCCGATACTGTACCTCGTTTAGGGCTTTGTGCAGCCGTGCTCGCAGTCGAGCTAGCCGACATGGTAATGGACGAGCTCGACGTCCACATCCACACAGTGAAGTTTTACACTGACTCCAGAGTTTTGCTGGGGTATATCTACAACACCAACCGGAGGTTCTATGTGTACGTTGCTAACAGAGTCACATGCATAAGGAAGTCCTCACAGCCAGAACAGTGGCACTTTGTCAGCACGGAACACAACCCTGCAGACCATGGAACACGACCCGTACAAGCCGCACTCCTTGAAGATACAAACTGGTTTTCAGGACCTTCCTTTCTCAGAAAGGATGATGGAGTAACACCTACTCAACCTGAGTCCTTTGAGCTGGTTGAGCCAGACGCAGATGCAGATGTGCGACCAATGATTGCCACGTTTGCTACCAAAGCTGCTGGAGCACTGCTTGGTTCACACATATTCAGACGTTTTTCCAGCTGGAAGATGCTAACACGTGGAATAGCCAGGCTTATTCAGAAAGTCAGAACCTATGCTCGAGCTCCCAAGGAAGATACGCCAAAGGCAGTTGAACTCGTGCAGGCGAGAACAGTAATCGTCCAGACTGTGCAGCAAGAGACCTTTAAAGAGGAGATCAAGAGCCTGTCCAAAGGAGAGATCGTCTCAAAACACAGCCCTCTCAGGAAGCTCGATCCCATCCTAGATTCAGATGGTGTGTTGAGGATTGGTGGCCGGATGTCATCAGCTATGATCTCCTGGGAGGAAAAACATCCTATCATCATCCCTAAAAACAGCCACGTTGCTATGTTGTTGGTGCAGTATTACCATGAAAGAGTCACACACCAGGGAAGGCACATCACTGAAGGGGCCGCCAGGTCCGCTGGCCGTGGATTCTAGGAGGGAAAAGACTGGTATCCAGCATCATACACAAGTGTGTCACCTGCAGGAAGTTAAGAGGAAGTATGGAGAAACAAAAATGTCCAACTTACCTGCTGATCGGCTCACCCAAGCACCTCCATTCACACAGGTTGGATTAGATGTGTTTGGACCATGGTCTGTCTGTGCTCGTCGTACCAGGGGAGGTCTTTCAGAAAGCAAGAGCTGGGCTGTCATGTTCACCTGCTTGGTCACCAGAGCAGTTCATGTGGAGGTAGTAGAGTCTCTGTCTACATCAAGCTTCATAAATGCACTCAGAAGATTCATTGCTATCAGGGGTCCAGCAAAGCTCTTTCGTTCGGACCAAGGGACGAACTTTGTTGGCGCATGCAAGGAACTCGGCATACCACCAAGAAATGCTGAGCTTCAGTCTTACCTCAAAGACCAAGGCTGCACTTGGGGCTTCAATCTTCCACACTCTTCTCACATGGGGGGAGTGTGGGAAAGAATGATTGGGGTTGCTCGACGCATTTTAGACAGTATGTTGCTCAAGGTGCATTCCCCCAGTCTGACGCACAAGATTCTCGTCACGCTGATGGCGGAGGTCGTCGCCATAATGAATGCACGACCAATCGTGCCTGTGTCGTCAGATCCCGACATGCCAACTGTACTCACTCCGGCCATGCTTTTAATGCAAAAGGTTGATTCCGTGTCAGCTCCTTCAGGAGACTTAGACCTTAAGGATCTCTACCGAAGCCAGTGGAAACAAGTCCAGGGACTCGCTGATTCATTCTGGAAACGATGGCGTCAAGAATACCTGGCAACACTCCAGCCAAGGAGGAAATGGCAAGCAGACCAATCCAACTTGCAAATTGGAGATATTGTGCTCTTAAAGGACAGCCAGGCCAAACGTAATGAATGGCCTACAGGACTTGTCGTAAACACCTTTCCCGGTCAAGACGACAGGGTCCGTAAGGTGGAAGTAAGAGTCGTTAAGGATGGCTCCCCTAGGTGTATTCAAGACCCACCTCTGAAGTAGTGTTGTTACTTAAAGGACCATAGTGGTATAGCACAGTATACCAGACGGGGAGTGTGCCGTCCCTTTAAGGGAACAGGGGGATTGTGGAATCCGCATGCTGTGCGTCTCTTAGTTTTTTACCACAGACAGAGAGCTTTGAGTGAAGCTGCTGTTGTTACTTTTTCTACTCATTCATTTTCTCTCAGCTGTACCCTAGAAGGCATATATGTCTGTGAGTATTGGTTGTTCTTATGTTGAGCTTACATGTTGAAGCTTTAGAAACAGTTTATATTAGATTTATATGTGAAGAAATGTTAAAAAACGAAGCGATGCTAATGCGCTAGCTTGTTAATGGCGTTTTCAATGTAACGTTAGCATTAAGCTAAGCGCTAATTATTCTCTGTTGTCAGATAATGGACAATTTAACTTGTTTATATATATTTGTGTCCTGTATGTGTTAAAGAAGAAAGCCATACGACATGTAACATTTTATTTTCTATTTTTGTATTGCAGTTCACAGTGTTTCAACAGTAAACATCTCAAAAACTCGCCTGATGACTCGGTGTTTAGTGAAGAACCCTGTTAGCTATCTGCCAAGTTAACATCCGCAACTAACGAGGGCAGAATAAGTAGAATAGTATGAAGTGATACAATGTTGTGTAACACTGTAGAAATTTAGATGAAAAGGTAGAATTGTAGAGAGTAATAGTAATAGTACAAGATCCTGGTGAACTGTGTAGTTTGACTGAACTCTGTAGTAGAAGGAGAGGTAGTTTAAATTGTAGGTCTGTATAAAGATTTGAAGTTTGTATAAAGGATTTGAAATGGTAAAATATTTATTGAAAAGGTTTAATAATTTGTAGAATATGAATAGTAGAATTTAGTAAAATAATAGTACAAGATCTTGGTGAACTGTGTCGTTTGAATGAAGTCTGTAGTAGTAGGAGAAGTAGTTTAAAGTGTAGATAGATTGTAGAGACTGTCCTGAGACTGACCTGTCCAGGTGTGCAGCTCAGCCTGTATTGATCGTAGATCAGCAGATTTTTATTGTTTGAACAAGATGATATCGATCTGTTGAGCGTCTGTTCAGTGTGTCTGTGTCTGTGTGTGTGTCTGTGTGTGTCCGTGTGTGTGTGTCTGTGTTACTGTGTGTGTGTGTGTGTCTCTGTGTGTTACTGTGTGTGTGTGTGCGTGTGTGTGTGTGCATGCTTGTGTCTGTAGAAATGTTCTTAATGAGTTGAATCTAAAAAAAATAAAAGTTTAATAGTACAAGATCCTGTTGAAATGTGTAGTTTGAATTAAGTCTGTAGTAAAGTAGAAGTCATTTAAATTGTAGGTCTGTATAAAGATTTGAAGTTTGTATAATGGATTTGAAATGGTAAAATATTTGTAGAAAAAGTTGAATAATTTGTAGAATATTAATAGTAGAATTTAGTAAAATAATAGTACAAGATCTTGGTAAACTGTGTAGTTTGACTGAACTCTGTAGTAGAAGGACAGGTAGTTTAAATTGTAGGTCTGTAGAAGGATTGTAGAAGGTTAGTGTAGAAGTAAATGAGCTGAATGCCGTGATATAATTTTTATTTCTGTAATACAAAATTTGTGGAAGTAGGTGAGAGTTGTTAAGAAGAGTTTTAAGTCTTTTATTTTGAAGGAACTCTTATTTTGAAGGGAGTCTTACGTGTTTCAATCTGTGTCTGTGTCCCCTGCCTCTCTGACTGTATGTGTGTGTGTGTGTGTGTGTGTCTGTGTTACTGTCTCTGTGTGTGTGTGTGCGAGCGCGCTAACGCTCTGCTGTCTCTGTCTGCCATTTTACACAGACAGGTTTAAATTAAGTGCCAAGAACTACAAAAATGGCTGCCGCTCGGCTTCTGATTGCTGGCCCCTCCCCCCTCTTCTCCTCAAGCAGGCTGAGGTTGCCAAGCAACCAGGACCAACTGTAATCAGCAGAGCAGAGTTACTGCACCTGTTAGAATGTCGCTTAGAAATTGAGAGAAAATGCTGAGACCTCCTCTCGAACAGGAAGGATTTCTGGCCAAAACCGTATTTCCAATCATTGAACCGGCTTAACTTTGAGCATCCTGTGCCCTTCCTGATCGTCTACATAGTCTACTGTGTCAATAAATGAAGAAATGTGCCCTTGGGAGCGAGAGAGAGAAAAGTTATTTCTGCCTTCCTCCAGAAAATGTTCCGCTTTTTAACATGGGAGTATATGAGGCTGTGGGGGGGGGGGGGGGGGGGGGAGGGAGTAGTCGATCAATTAACACGTAGCGAGCCAAAACTATAACAGAGACAGCTTCAACAGTGTTATCACTGCGACCACCTCGAATTTTCCTACGTTTTGATGGTATAATCTATTATACCATCAAACCACCACCATATTTAATTCCTAGTGGCTAATGTTAATTAGCACTAATTTTAGCATTGGTCGCTCATGTTTGCAAATAGCATGTCTTTACAGCTTGTGCTAACGCTAAGCTGTGCATTTGAGGCCACCATAGTCGAAAACGTTTTAGCACCAAAGTAATAGCACCCATGGCATGAATGAGCTGAATCTAGTGGTATATATATATTTTTTTTGTGGGACAAAATTTGTAGGAGTAGTTACGCGGCAATAAATAAAAAAAGAAATCCTGAAAGAGACTGAGAGAAAATGCTGAGACCTTCCCTCAAAGAGGAAGGATTTCTGGCCAAACCGTATTTCCAATCATTAAACCGACATAACTGAGAGCAGGATGAGCCCTTCCTGATCGCTTACATAGTCGTTTTGTGTCGAGAAATGAAGAAATGTGCCCTTGGGAGCAAGAGAGAGAAACGTTACTTCTGCTTTCCTCCAGAAAATTTCCCACTTTTTTAACATGGGAGTATATGAGGCTGAGGATGAGAGTTGCTGCTGCATATTTGCGTGTCACGCCAAAACTATATATCTGACAGCTTCAACAGTGTTATCACTGCGACCAAATTTTCCTACGTTTCTAGCAAATCTAGCGATGACATCACTCACTCTAGCTCTCCAAAGTTCTCGCAATACACACACATTTATTTTTTGGCGTGGTTTTTGGCGATTTTTGGCGAAACTTTTAGAAAAGTCATAACCATCGTTTCCCGGCCGAGCCGCACGTTTTGATACCCGTTTTGTGCATGTGCGACAAAAACTCTGGGAGAAGAAGCGAACCGAAAAAAACAAGAAGAAACGGAAGACGAATAAGCGGACGAAGAATAAGCCCGAGAGGTTTTAAAGAGTGTGCTCCTTCAGGCACACTCAATAATCGGAATAAGCCCGAGAGGTTTTTAAAGAGTGTGCTCTTTCAGGCACCCTCAATAAGTATAAGAAGAACTAGAAAAAACTAAAACTCTTTTTTCTATAGAAATTTTAAATGTGCCTGACTCTGGCCCCATTGCCCCCATACATTATTACTGACACTGCTCAGAAAATTCAGTACTAGAAAATTCTATAGAAATTTTAAATGTGCCTGACTCTGGCCCCATTGCCCCCATACATTATTACTGACACTGCTCAGAAAATTCAGTACTAGAAAATTCCCGCAGAAATTTTGAGACTGACGAGTGGGCTATTGCCAGTGGTCTGTATTCAAAAAGCACACCCTTTAAGTAGTCGTTTTTACCATGTTTATTTAGACACAGGAGCAGCTTATTAAGTAGCAATTAACATTAGCATGTTAGTATTAGCATGTTGGCATTAGCATGTTAGCAATTATCATGTATTTCAGTCTTAGTGGCTAATGCTAATTGCTAGCGCAGACGTGCTAATGTTAATTAGCATTAGCATGTTAACATTAACATATTAGCAGTGATCATGTATTTAATTCTTAGTGCCAAATGCTAATTTCTAGCGCAGACGCGAATGTTACCATTAACATGTCATTTTTAATAGTCAAATAGTCATTTTTAACATGTTTATTTAGACACAGGAGCAGCTAGCGCTAATGTGCTTGCAATTAACATTAGCATGTTAACATTAGCATGTTAGCATTAACGTGTTAGCATTAACATGTTAACATTAGTATGTTAGCATAAGCATGTTAATATTCGCAATTAACATTAGCATGACAACATTAGCAATTAACATTAGCATGTTAGCATTAGCCTGTTGACATTAGCATGTTTTCCTTAGCATGTTAGCGCTGATGCGCTAGCAATTAACATTAGCATGTTAACATTTTAACATTAGCATTTTAACGCTGATGCGCTAACATTAGCATGTTAACAGTAGCATGTTAACAGTAGCATGTTAGCGCTGATGCGCTGACGCTCTAGCAATTAACATTAGCATGTTGGCATTAGCATGTTACATTAGTTGGCATTAGCATGTTACCATTAACATGCATTTAATTCTTAGTGGCTAATGTTAATTAACATTAGCATGTTAACATTAACATGTTAACATTAGCAATTGGCATGATCACATTAGCATGTTAGCATGTTAGCAATTAACATGTATTTAATTCGTAGTGGTTAATGTTAATTAGCACTAATTTTAGCATTGGTCACTAATGTGAGCAAATAGCATGTCTTTACAGCTAGCGCTAACGCGCTGATGTAATTAAGAAAACTACAGGTGGTTGTATCTACATATAAAGCAGAACAAAAAAGAGGGGAAAAGGGAGACAAACGTAAAGAAAAGAGACGTACAGAACTTGTGATGCTCCAGTTGTTTGAAAATGAGGGACAGAAGTGGACCAAGGCTGCAAAGGAGGAAAAGGAAAAAGGCATGGAAGAAATAGGAAAAATAGCCAAACAAACAGAAAAACTAATGCCTGAAGTTAATACACCTTTCTCACATGGGGACCCAGAGAAGAAACCTCCACCTTATGAAAAGAAAGTGGAACTTTATCCTCAGCTCCCAGTGATTAGTCAAGAAGGAAGCTATCGGATTATGGATGACGAGGACAGAATAATTGAATTTGGACAAGCTGACACCACCATAAAGATGTATCCAAGTTCAAAAAGCAAGAAGATAACAACACGACTGGAAAAAAAAAGGAGGATTGAGGATCAGGAGGACAAACTTTGGAGATAACACTAATCAGAGTGACTCAGAGGGAAACTTTGGGTGGCTATGACCCTGCAGTTAGGCGAATACTGGCTAGAGCGGAAAAGAAAGGGGACAAGACATCAAGGAAAAAGGACTTGCAAAAAGGAGATGATAGCTCCAATAAAAGTGAGGATGGAGATAGTGATGAAAACTGGGGGAGTAAAGGTGCTTCAGCTTCGAGAGGATTTTTCCCGGGCACATCCAGCACTAGAATTGAAGAAGATAGACAGAGAGTGGTAAGAGACATTGAAGAAAGCATAGATGACTGCATCTCAAGTTTGCTTGGAACTCCCAGCCCTGATCGCCAAAGAGCGTTGGAGAAGCAATTGGAAGAGCTGCAGATACAGAAAAAAGAGTTACAGAAGAAGAGCTCCCTGAGATCAGCTATGAGATATGCACTGCGTTCAAGAAAAGAGGAGAAGGTTGATAAAATCTGTCATTTTCCGAGGAGTATAAGCCCTGGCAGAGCACAGATATGTCAGACATACTTGAGAAGTTACCTACTCTGCAGGATGGAGCATATCCTTGGATTTCAAAGCTGGAAGAAATCATGGTAGGAACACACATTGCCATGGGAGATGTTAAGAAACTGTTGGCTAGCCTTCTTCGGGTCACGGGGTATGGAGGAAATCCTGCAGAAAGCAGGACTCAATCGATATGTGGGGACTACAGTGAATGATTCAGAGCTGTTCGCCGCACATAGAGGTCTAATGTGGACAGCATTGAGAGAAACATTTCCAACAAACGTTCATCCTGATGATATCTTTATTGAGCCACTGGGACCAGAGGAGAATCCAAGAGCCTATGTGTCAAGAGCTCATCAAACATGGAGAAATGTTACAGGAAACAACCCAGACCTGAACCAAATGGAGCAGTCAATTTTGAGAGCTAAAATACAAAAGGGACTGCCTCTGCCAGTGAGGAGCAAACTGGCAGAAGTAGTTGGTTTAGGAAGTATGGCTAAAGGTGTTTATACAGACCATATAGCCCATCAAGTGGAGCTATACAGGAAAAAGGAACATGATCAGAAGGAGCAAGATCAAGAAACTCTCAGAAAACTTAATCAGATACAACTGGTGGACAATAAGAAGAAGGACAAGAAACAGGCTGTAGTCATACAGAGTCAGCCTCAGTTAAATCAACTTTTGTAACCAAACCAGGTTTCGCTACAAGTGCCTCAGCCACTTTCGCTGGTTTCACACCCACAGCCAGTTTCTGGTTAATCTGGATCTGGAGAGGAAGAGGTCAAGGAAATTTTGGAAGAGGAAGAGGAGGAAGGTTTAATCCATACTTTCAATAGTCTTCTGAAGTGTGTTATAATTGTGGACAGTTTGATCATTTTTCCCGTGAGTGTAACAGGGCAGGAGAAACTTCAGAGGAAATTTTAGTTGAGGATTTTGGGGCCAATCAAGACCACCCAGGATTCTACGGGTCTTTGGAGGAATCATGAGGGGCTAATAGCTCCTCCAGACCTATTAGGGCTAATGATTCAGGAGGCACATGGGTCAGCTCATGTTGTAAGGGGGGAAGTTAGAAGAAAGATTACGAAGGAATATGGATTTTGGGCACCATGTCTGCTTGAACAGATTGACTATGTTATAGGCAGGTGTACAATCTGTCTGAAAAACAATATACGAAGGGGTGTGATGGTTCCACCTGGTCACATTCCGCTCCAAGGGGTCCCATGCGTGAGCTAGTAGTGGACTTTGTTGATATGATAAGACCAGTTGAAGGTAAGAGGTACATGTTGTTAATTGTTGTAGATCGATTTTTACAATGGCCTGAAGCTTGTCCAACCAAGCAGAAGGACGCTCAGTCAGTTGCCAAGATCTTGCCAAAGTTTTAGTGTAGAGAGGTCATAGGCAGGTGGGGGCTTTCATATTGGATATCTTTAGACAATGGCAAAGAGTTTGTTGACAAAACAGTAAAATTGGGAATCAAACAACATCTTGGTGCAGTCTATCATCCGCAGAGCCAAGGAATGTGTGAAAAAATTATAGGGTCTTGAAAAATCTGATTCGAATTTGAGCACACAGGTTTAAATTGGGTAGTAGCGCTGTTTGGGTTCACATACAATGGAAAATTTTATGAGTATGAGAGATTGCCACAAGGGTTCAAACATAGCCCACACATCTTCAGTGTTGAAGGATGATTTGGCGGGAATGGATCAAATTTAATGAGAACTGTTATTCAATACATGGATGATATTATCATTTGTTCACCAGATGAAGAAACGTGTCATAAGGACTGAATAAAACTGTTACAGATACTGGCTGAGAAGGGGCATAAGGTTTCTCAGAAGAAGCTGCAGTATTTTCGGGAGAAAGTAGTTTATTTGGGTAAAACAGTAACACAAGGACAGCATAGTTAAACATGAATAAGACTGGCTGAGGGAAATGAGAATGTTCTTGAAGGAAGAAGAGAAAAGAGTTAAGATGGATAAAGCTTTGGAACTGAAATAGATTGTCAAAGCAAGATGATAAACTCCATAAACTTTCTGTATAAGTTTGTGTGATATCTTGCTCAAAGATGGACGACAGATGGTGAAAACCAAGTGAGTTTAAACGATAGAAAAGAGTACGCAGGGGAAGAGAGACAAATATAGAAGGTTTTTGTATGTGTGCACAAGATGCTTATGATATTGAGATGGGTTGGTGTAATGATGACAGGAGATCTGGTTCAGATGCCCTTATTGCAGAGGACTGATTCGGATGTTGGTGAGGAAGTAGTGATGGAAGGCGAACTGGAGGAGAAATATCCATTTTAACCATGTCTAACATACTTATAGTTTTAACATTTATTTTTAGTTATCTAGTTACTTAGTAGGGTTACTGTAGTGATTTGTGTTAAAAAGGAGGAACTAGCCAATGTAATTCATATGTTTGCATGGAAGTTATATCAGTTACAGAAATCTGTATTGTATTGATGATTTAAGTTGCATATGTTATTTCTACAAAGATACTGGTTGGTGTTTTCTTTTTACCTTAGAACAACATTGGGGGAGGACTGCTATGAGCAGAGACGGACTGGCAATCTGGCATACCGTGCATTTGCCCGGTGGGCAGACGTGCTATTTGGGCCGACAAGTCCCGATATATATATATTTATCGAGTAGATCACACACCCAAAACACACTCTGTGGCCTAGCGACGCAGGAGTGGAGGGGGGCTGGTTAGGCTAGGGCGCACGGCGCATCTATGGCGCACGAGAAAAAGTTCGCCTGGGGTGGGGGCGGGGGGGTTGTTGTGGGCTGCTCTAGTCCAAAATGCCAGGGCCGATTTTTTGTCCCAGTCCGCCCATGGCTATGAGGGTGGTTGATGATTCAAGGATCCCAAGCTGTTAGAGGGATTCAGGAACTCTAATAAGGACAATCAAAATGGATGAATAACTCTGGACTCTGAACAAGGACATTGTAAAATTGTTCAGAGTAAACATCATCTCTAATATGCTGGGAATTGACACTGCGGAGGAACTGCAAGCCGAGTTCTGGTTCTGGTGTTTAGAAAAATAAATACATAAATAACAAAAAAAAAATGGAAAATGAAGTAACATATATATGTATTGCATGTATGAAATGTTATTTTTGAATGGTAAGCTATACAATTTATCATGTTGAATTTAATTCATTTTTGTGGCTAATATATTGGGACCTCAGTTTTTTTTATTGCTTTTTTCGGTCCTTAGGGACATTGGGGATAGGCAGGGACAGGTCCATTGGAAGGTCCGATGTGATGACTAGCCCAAAGGTGGATATTGTTTTGATTTTATTTGCTGAGGTTTCCATATGTATTTGCTTAATATGATATAATTATATAGACTGAATAAAATTCCTACTTTTAATTAGATTGGAGTACTATATGTGGCCGCCTGAGGCAGAGGGGCCGTGAAAGAATTTTCCTGTCTAGATTGTTGGAAGGATATTTCAGGAAAGATGGCTGCCGGACAGGTTTTTCGCTTTCACACTCAATTAAATTGCTCTATTGTTAAGGTTATGTTGGAGGAATTATCATTTTTGCTAACAACATAAACATGTATGTTGATATTCTAGGTGGGGTATCCTTCTCTTATCTATCTGTGCCTCTGATTTAACTTGTTTTTTTTGCATGTCTTGGGGTGAGTTATTTTGATTGTATGTTTTGGGGGCATAACCTACCATATATAAGGGCTTGTCCCGCATAGATCAGGAGAGTCTCATCATTCAGCCAGAGGCTCTCCAAGTAATGTTTTCCTTGTTACGATACTGAACTTATTGTAATAAATTTGTTATACAACTAAGATAGTGTCAGCTGAGTTTTTCTTCAAACATCTTCAACTGCATCAGCACCGAATATAAGACAATGTATTCATCAGTGACTAATAATATGTAAGAAATAAAACAAGTCAGGCAATTTCATTCATGATTATTGTGACTATGAATAAGCTCTCTTACCTGCTACGTAGTCTCCTATTCCAACTGTTGTCAGAGTGATGACAACAAAATATGTTGACTCCAGAGCAGTCCAGCCCTCAATGTGTTTAAAGATCACAGCTGGGATGGTAACAAACAAGATGCAGCCAGCCAGGATGAAGAGGAGGGTAGAGGCCACACGGATTTTAGTCTGACTTATCTGGTTGTGTTTATTCTGTGAGAGAAAGCCAAATCCACACAAAGTATTAGCAATGTAAGCCATAAGGAAGCATCTATTTTTTAAGCATTTTCTGATTGCATTTTGACTCTTTTGTGTCGACCTACATTGCAGGTCTCCAGTGACTGAAGTCTTAGCTTAACACTCTAATCATCCCTCTTGTCAGTATTCACATCAAGAAATCCACAAGACCACTGGGTAAAGTTATATCAAAAGTTTATATCAACTCAAGAGTTCAGTGACAGAAGCTGCACACCCTTGTCCTCTTATTTTTAACCAAGTGGTCACATTAATTATATCAATTTCATATTTTCACAAATCTGAGTCATAGATAAAAGGAAATTTACACTGACACTCACCCGGAACATTTTCTCTACTTTGGCAATGCTTTTGACAAATATGGTACCTAGCTGGTCCCCAACGCCTGCCAGGAGGAATCCAAACAACGGGATGCCAAATATTGCATACAGAATACAGAAAATCTTCCCGCCCTCTGTACTTGGTGCAATGTTACCATATCCTAAAGGAGAAAATGAAACAAAATGGGCTTTAAAGGACTACAAGAAGCAAACAAAAGCAGCATGGTTATTTGCATATAATTACAACAGACATTGTTTTTAATTCAGCAAACATACCCTGATATTAATCTGTTATCCCTAACAGATCAGGGATTTAAAACTACATTTACTGCTCTTCTATAAGACATACATTTTCACTACCACTGACATATGTGCCATGTTTGATGAGTTTTTCAGGCACTGTTAACCACTCATGTTTTCACTCACTTCAGGTGAGTTCCTGAACCATCCCTTAGTTATGCTGCTATAGAGGCAGACTATCCATCTGTCAACTTGCCCAAGCATCCGGAGGTAAAATAACAAGAAAATGACCCTTCAGGTGGCGATGAACATGTGTTTATTAACACACATACAGCAACCAATCACTTTTCAATAATAATTGCAATCCAATATCCAATCCAACACTCTCCGATCTCAAACAAATACTCCACAACTTTCTACAACCAACAAACAATTCTTCTCCCTTTTAAACATCTTTCCTTAGTCACATGACTAATAAGGTAAACAATAATGGGTGTTTTTGCATATTTACATTAATATTAATAAAACAAATATTTACATAAATCCATAAATACAATATATACAATATAAACACCTATTTACAAACCCATATACCATTAGTAAACACACAAAAATACATATACATGAATAAACATATTTACATAATTAAGCAAACTCCTTTGCTCCCAATCCCTACTCACTGCTATTCTCACAGAACTATACTTAAGCGGTCATGTCCCCGGGGATCTCTTTTGCCGTGACACCCCGTCATAGGACAGAGCAGCAGGTTGTGGTAAGTTTGGGTTTACTTTGCTCAACTGACATAATTATTTCACTGTTTGTTTTCCACAATCATCCTCAGTGTAGTTAGTCCGTGTGTTTTGTGTGTGCAAACGAGCAGACTACGAGGTGGACGGGGCCCCATGTCCTGTGCCGTATGTGCCACCCTCGCCGGAAATGCACACATGCATCTAATCAGTCCATAAATGTCTACCAATGTTTTTTTTCCTCATCTATCTTCTGGGGGACTTCCCATAATGCACTGAGCGCTTCTTTCCTCCTTTCCTCTTTCATCTGTCCACATTCATGTACCAGTAATGCCGGTAGATCCAAGACCCAAGATGGCGCACGGACAGTCACCTCAGTATGTTGGTGCATGTTGTTTGTTTTGTGTTTTGATTCTGTCTTCTGTAGTGGTACCCGGAGCTATTTCCCAAGAGATAGAGTTCATGAACATGAGGATAACAACACCAGAGGACTTGTTTCCCACTTTTCTTCTCCCTCCATTGGAAACTTTGGACATTCTGGTCAAAGGTGTGATCACCTTTGCTCACACAGTGAAATGCTGGAGGAGAGAGAAATGGGCCAGTGCGCTCGTGCGTCTTCACCAGCACAGATTTTGCACATTGGGAATATTTCTCTCCAACTTGCGTTCACTGCCCAACAAACTGGAAGAATTACAACTGCTGTCGGGAAAAACAGTGACTTTTCTTCATCTGCTGTTATGTGCTTCACGGAGAGGTGGCTGTGTGAACTGATACCGTACTCTTCAAACAGACAGAAACACGGAACTTTCTGGCGAAACTAAAGGTGTAGGAATCTGTTGTATGCCAACATGCAGGACGCACAGCGCATGCTCGCCGACCAGATACTGTGTGTGGAGTGGACCAACCTTTCTCTTTAGTTATTGTCCTCGGTGACTTTAACAAAGGAAACCTCAATCACAGACTCCATAAATATAGACAGTTTATTAAATACCCGAACAGAGAGGAGAATATTCTGGATCACTGTTACACCACAGACAGGGATGCTGTCCCCCATGCTGCACCGGGCCACTCTGACCACTTCATGGTCCACCTGATTCCTGCGTACAGACAGAAACTAAAGCTCTGCAAACCTGTAGTGAGGCCTTCAAGGAAGTGGACCAGTGAGGCTGTGGAGGATCTCCAGGCATGTTTGGACTCTACTGACTGAGATGTGTTCAGGTGGTACACAGAGGCTGTGACATCATACATCAGCTTCCGTGAGGACTGCTGTGTACCATGTTTAGCAAGGTGGTGAAAGAGGCTAAACAACTGTACTCCAACACAAGTTCTCAGCCAACAACTCTGCGTATGTCTGGAAAGGGCTCAGGCAGATCACCAACTACAAGCCTAAACCCCCCTACTCCATGACCTGAACGAGACAAGGGACAGTCCTGTAATCACCCCCCGCCTCCTTACCCATCTCAGTGATGAGAGGAATGTCAACAAACTCTTCAGGAGACAGAACCTTTAGAAAGCATTCACATCCACTTTGAAGCACTACACTGATCAGCTTTGTTCACAGACATTTTCAACACCTCCCTGGAGACATGTCATGTGCTGGCGTGCCTCAGGACCTCAACAATCATTCCTGTTCCCAAGGACCACAGGACCTAATGACTTCAGACCTGCCACTGAACATCAGCTCTCTCATCAAGACAGTACAGCAGAGGATGTACTTCCTGCAGCAGCTAAAGAAATTCAACCTGCCAAATACAATGATGGTGCACTTCTACACCTCCATCATTGAGTCCATCCTCACCTCCTCTATCACCATCTGGTAGTCTGCTGGCACCGCCAAGGACAAGGGCAGACTGCAGTGTGTCATTTGATCTGCAGAGAAGGTGATTGGCTGCAATCTGCTGACACTCCAGGACTTGTATGCCTCCAGGACTCTAAGGCGTGCAGGAAATATTGTGGCTGATCCCTCCCACCTTGGACACAAACTCTTTGAGACACTCCCCTCTGGCAGGAGGCTGCGGCCCATCAGGGCCAGAACCATACGCCACAAGAACAGTTTCTTTCAATCCACTACTAGCCTTATCAACAAGGCCTTGGAGCCCCCTCTGACACTGACTCTCCCCCTCTCCCATCCAGACATGCTACATGCTCCACATGCACATTTATAGCATTCTGTAAATATAGTGTGAACTCTCACTCCTATTACGGGTCATTTAGTTGCACATTTTTGCACTTCAGCTCTTTTGTTTTAGAAGATTCTCACTCCTGCCAGAGGGGAGAAGCGAGAACAGACTGTGGCCAGGGTGGGTGGGGTCTTTGCCTTTAGCTTTGGACATGCATCTTCTGTGGGCCAGCTCCTGAACAGTAGAAAGAGTTGTACCAATAGCCCATCCAGCTAATCTCACCACTCTCCTCCGAGCCTTTCTATTTGCAGCACTGCAGTTTTCAAACAAGAGAGAGATGTTGCTGGTCAGAACACTCTATGGTGCCCCTGTAGAAAGTGGTGAGGATGGATGGACCGAGGTGGGCCCTCTTCAATCGCCGCAGAAAGTGCAGACGCTGGTGTGCCTTTTTGACAAGGGACGAGGTGTGCAGGTCCCAGGACAGGTTGTCAGCCACATGAACATGATGTTCAGGGCCAAGTTGTTTGTCCTGCACCAGTCTGCGAAGAGTTTCACCTCTTCCCTATATGCCCTCTCCTCACTGTCCTTGATAAGATCCACGACTGTCGAGTCGTCTGCATACTTTATGATGTAATTGGTGCTGGAGTGTGTACAACAGTCATGGGTCATCAGTGTGAAGAGATGAGAAGACGGCTGAGAACACATTCCTGCGGGGAGCCAGTACTGAGACATGGTGGTGGATGTGTTGTTGCCTACCCGCACAAACTGGGGCCTGTCAGTGAGGAAGTCCAGTATCCAGTTACACAGAGGAGAACTTATGCCCAGTGCCTCTGACCCCAGCTTGTTGACCAGATGCTGGGGGATTATGGTGTTAAATGCTGAGCTAAAATTGACAAACAACATGCACACAAGAGTAGTTTTGTTCTCCAGGTGTTCGAAGCTCAAGTGAAGTGCAGTGGATATGGCATCCTCAGTGGAGCGGTTTGAGCCTGCAGCTTTCTGTGGTTTGATTTTCCTTAGCACCCAGTGGACATCTGCTAGGTCTAGACTCAGCACCTGATCGCTCTGCTGTGGAGTGGCTTTCCTCACTGGTGTGGTGTTTAGTGCCTCAAACCTTCCAAAGTAGTTGTTGAGGTTGTTAAGGAAATCCATGCTGTCTTCACAGGACTAAGGAACAGTCTTGTAATCCATGACAGCCTGGATTCCCTGCCACAGCCTCCTGGTGTCTCTATGGTCATGAAACATGGAGCAGCACGGCCTGACCTCTGTCCTCATCCATGGCTTCTGGTTTGCACGGACCGTGATGTTTTTTGTGACACAGACATCGTCCATACATTTAATGTAGCCACAAGGGGGCAAAAGCCAGTGTCTAATTGTGCCTGTCTTAAGCCCGGATAAATACAGAGGGTTGTGTCAGCAAGGGAATCCGACGTAAAACTTGCCAAATCAAACATGCATATCGAATCTATGACTTCCATACCGGATCGGTCGAGGCCCGGGTTAACAATGACCGCCATCGGTGCTGTTTACCTACAGGGTGCCGGTAGAAATTGGACTACTGTTGGTCGAAGAAGGAGAGGAGGAAGGCGTGTTCGTAGGAAGAGGGAAAAGAGGAAAGCCAAGAGTCTAGGACTGAGAGTACCCTACTCTTTGAATGTTGGAACTATGACAGGAAAAGGTAGAGAGTTGGTTGACATGATGCAGAGGAGGAAAGTAGACATACTGTGTGTCCAGGAGACCAGGTGGAAAGGAAGCAAGGCTAGAAGCTTAGGAGCAGGGTTCAAGTTGTTCTATCATGGTGTAGATAGGAAGAGAAATGGAGTAGGAGTCATCTTGAAGGAGGAGTTTGTTAGGAGTGTACTGGAGGTAAAAAGAGTGTCCGACAGAGTGATGAGTCTGAAGCTAGAAATCGCAGGTGTGATGTTCAATGTTGTTAGTGGGTATGCTCCACAGGTAGGATGTGAGCTGGAGGAGAAGGAGAAATTCTGGTTGGACCTTGATGAAGTGATGCAGAGCATCCCTAGAAGTGAGAGAGTTGTCATTGGTGCAGACTTTAATGGACATGTTGGTGCAGGAAACAGAGATGATGAGGAGGTGATGGGCAGGTTTGGTATCCAGGAGAGGAACGCAGAAGGACAGATGGTGGTTGATTTTGCAAATAGGATGAAAATGGCTGTAGTGAATACTTTCTTTCAGAAGAGGCAGGAACATAGGGTGACCTATAAGAGTGGAGGTAGGAGCACACAGGTAGACTACATCTTGTGTAGACGGTGTAATCTGAAGGGGATCAGTGACTGCAAAGTAGTGGTAGGTGAGAGTGTAGCCAGACAGCATAGGATGGTGGTGTGTAGGATGACACTGGTGGTGAGGAAGATGAAGAGGGCAAAGGCAGAGCAGAGGACGAATTGGTGGAAGCTGAAAAAGGAAGAGTGTTGCATGACTTTTAGGAAGGAGTTGAGACAGGCTGTCAGGAGGTGCTTCCAAACGCCTGGACAACTACAGCTAATGTGATCAGGGAGACAGGTAGAAGGTTAGCTAAGAAGAAGTGGGACACTGAGAGGACTGAAGAGAGTAGACAGGAGTACAGGGAGATGCAGCATAAGGTGAGAGAAACAAGGAGCTTACGATGACTTGTATGCTAGGTTGGACAGTAAGGAGGGAGAGACTGATCTATACAGGTTGGCAAGGCAGAGAGACAGAGATGGGAAGGACGTGCAGCAGGCTAGGATGATTAAGGTTAGGGATGGAAGTGTACTGACAGGTGCCAGTAGTGTTATGGGAAGATGGAAAGAGTACTTTGAAGAGTTGATGAATGAGGAAAATGAGAGAGAACGAAGAGCAGAAGAGGTGACTGTTGTGGACCAGGAAGTAGCAAAGATTAGTAAGTGAGGAGGGCATTGAAGAGCATGAAGAGTGGAAAGGCACTCGGCCCTGATGATAAACCTGTGGAGGTATGGAAGTGTCTAGGAGAGATGGCAGTAACTGGGTTGTTCAACAGGATCTTAGATAGTGAGAAGATGCCAGAGGAATGGAGGATAAGTGTGATGGTGCCCATTTATAAGAACAAGGGAGATGTGCAGAGTTGTATACAGAGGAATAAAGCTGATGAGCCATACAACGAAGTTATGGGAAAGAGTAGTTGAAGCTAGACTTAGGGCAGAAGTGAGCATTTGTGAGCAGCAGTATGGTTTCATGCCAAAAAAAGAGTACTACAGATGCAGTATTTGCTTTGAGGATGTTGACAGAGAAGTACAGAGAAGGTCAGAGGGAGCTGCACTGTGTCTTTGTAGATCTGGAGAAAGCTTATGACAGGGTGCCCAGAAAGGAACTGTGGTATTGTATGAGGAAGTCTGGAGTGACAGAGAAGTATGTTAGAGCGGTGCAGGACATGTATGAGGGCTGTAAGACAGTGGTGAGGTGTGCTGTAGGTGTGACAGAGGAGTTCGAAGTGGAGATGGAACTGCATCAGGGATCAGCTCTGAGCCCCTTCTTGTTCGCTATGGTGATGAACAGGCTGATAGACGAGGTTAGACAGGAATCTCCATGGACTATGATGTTTGCAGATGACATTGTGATCTGTAGTGAGAGCAGGGAACAGGTGGAGGAGAAGCTAGAGAGGTGGAGGTTCGCCCTGGAAAGGAGAGGAATGAAGGTTAGCCTCAGCAAGACGGAGTACAGTAGTAGCAACTTAAAAGTTCCCGTTCAAGCTGAACGCCAGCTGAATGGCAGCCGTCTTCCAGCTGAGTTCCAGCCGGTTCCCTGCCAAGTCTCGTGAACGGAGAGACCCCCCTCCTTCTCCCGGGCGTGTCTATTTTTTACTGTAACTCCACCCATTCGTGTAATTACAGGGTATGACCAGGAGATGGCGCTTCTCTCACAGAACTTTTTTACAGTTGTTCTACCTGGAGATGACGTAGCTTACACACCTCGTTAGCATTCTCGTTGCTCAACCCTGTGTTTGCGCTTACAGTAATGGGATTTTTGGTCTCCCAGTGTTACAGATCACAGAGCGGAAAATGCAGCTGGTTTGACTACTGCATACTCTACAGTAGCCGTATGATTTGAGCGTGTTCATGAATTGAAATTAAATTTAAGGTGTTTATATCTAACATGTCAGCATTCACCAAATCAACAACATCTAGTCTGTTCTGTCTTTACTAGTGGTGGGCCGTTATGCGTGCTGTGTTAACGTGCTGCGTTAAGGTGAGACTCTTATCAGGCGATAAAAAAATATCACCATTAATCTATTCTCAAAACTGTTCCAGCCTTTGAGGTCGCTTTTTGACTTTTTTTCTCTTTTGTTCATTTTTGTTTTCTTCGCTGTAACTCTGTGGAGTCCTGATCTCTCTAGCAATGTTGTTTTTAGAAAGTTTTTGAGTTTTTCTCGTGTTTTTTAAATGCAGCTTCCACCTGGACAGCTGCCTTTGTTCACTCCGGGAACAGCTGATCGCGCTAATGCCGGGCCGGCATTGGCGCATTAATCTACAGTATCTATGGCCACCACTAGTCTTTACATAATTACTGAAGCGTCTCTTCTCTTGTGCTCGCGCACTCTCTCTCGCTCATCTGCATGTAAACAACAAACTAACCCTTAAAAATTTGCAAAAAGAATTGAAGAATAACAACAGCAATAATACCTCCTATTGAATATTTGATCACAGTTTGATCGTTGTGAGACGCCATTTAAAAAGGGAGAATACCTGGTGATTAACAGCCCTTTGGAAACCCTTTGTTATGTAGGTATCAACCTTTTGTTTGCACTTGATGGGCCTCCCCCCCCCCCCACGTGTCACGCAAATCAGAGCGGAAAATGCAGGACAGACAATCATGGATGTGACGTCTTTACTGTGTTTTACTGGCAGCTTCGTGGATATTATTATGGCTAAATAGAACTTCTTGAAACAAGAATCTTTTTTTTTGCAATTGTTATGTATTTAAGTGCAAAGGCACGCATGCAAATCAAACAAAACAAACGTATAATAACACTTCTAATAATAATACAATAATACTATATATATATATATATATATATATATATATATATATATATATATATATATATACACTGACAGTAAATGGAAAGAATTACGAGTGAATCAAGTATGAATATCAAGTATGTTTGGTTTTAATAAAGTTTGCAGTATATAGGTTATGTTTTTATTCTACATGGACACCACTGTTTATTTTCCACTATGCCCCCCTTCATTATTAATAATACACCGGACAACTTTTGAAAGTCCAGAGATAAGTCTGTTGCAAAATTCCATGGTGACTCTGTATGGCCTCGACGAGCTCCTGTTTTGTGCCTGGCTTTCATGGAATGCCAGACAAGCTCAATGGGATTCAAGTCCGGTGACTCTGGTGGAGTTTTCACCCAGTTGATCCCCTCGGACGCCATGTATGCTCCAGCAGCAGTGTGTTTTGGATCATTGTCCTGGAAGAAGCGATGATCAGACCCAAAGTATGTCCTAATGTATGGTGCAGCGTGTTCTTTAATGATGGCCTCTTCAAAGTATTGACGGGCCATTATTCCCTCGAAGGTTACCATTGGACCTGCACCTTGCCGGGAAATCATTCCCCAAACATGCAGCTTCAGTGGATGTTTTGGCTGAGGTTTGGCAACGAAGTTGTCCTTCCTGTGGAAACTCTGTCTGGCGTAGTGCTCCAATGAAACTGTTGTCTCATCCGTAAAAAGAACATTATGCCAGGTCTCCCCGGAGTTGTTCCACAGAGTCGCCTGTTGCAGCCATGTTGTTGCGATCTTTTATCATTGGACAGAAGCGGGTCTTGCCAAATTGGAAAATGGAAGCCGGCACTTTTTATACTACAGCAGCCAAGAGGCCAAGACGTGTCTTATCAAAGGTAAGTTATGCCACTGTTGCTTTTCTTCAGCCTGAACAAATTCACCTGAGTGAAATACCTGCTTTGATGAACGCAGCAAATTAATCTGATTCTTTCCCACTAGACAAAGCAGCCCTCGCCGCTCACGAGGCCACGGACATCAACAACCACACCAAGAGCAAGAGCAAACGTGCGGCTTGTAAAAAAAAAAGCGGTAAGTTATATCTATTGAATCGACCCCGATTTATTCAGAGAGAGTGACCTTGGGAGTGTACAGAAGAGGCTAAATTTATAATCTTGTCTTCTCCTTTTCTTGTACAGGCAACCACTGTCAACTCCGTGGCAGGAAGCTACGCCGGTTCGGTCCAGGGGTTACTTGAGGCCGAGATCCGGGCCCTCAAAAGCCGGGTAGCCGCAGTGGAAGCTACAAGGGTCCCTGATGGCATCCCCGACAGCTTCACAGAGAGACTGGTCCAAGTGGAAGAGGCAGTAATGGACATCAGGGAGTGTCTGCAAAGGTTGGAGAGTCCCCCACCACCAACACCAAGCAGCCCAGGTGCCAGACGTCGGCTGACGTTCGGAGACACACCAGGGGACCCCACTCTCCCAGCTCCAGATCCCGTGGCTCCATGTGCTGTCACGCCGGACGTGGCAGTCAGAGCCCTACCTGCCGAACGGGAGGAGGAATTGTTTAGACTGTGCCAGACGCGACCGGACACATACGCTGCCAGTGTGTTCATGGCGCTAACCCCATTTGAGGTTTATAAGTGTTGGGGGAAGAACGTGAATTGGAGCGGCACCAACGGCAAACGGCCACTGCCGGACAATTTAAAAGAACGAGTGCACCAGCACGTTTCCCAGCGCTTCCTGAACCTGTCTGGGGACCAGTGGCAAAAGGTCCGGAGCCGAATTAATGAAAGACTAAGGAGTCCCCGAAAGGCTGATCCAGAGACGCAGCGCGCTGGCTTCAGTCGCTGAAGGACATTTGCCACAAAGTTGTTGTGAATTGTGTATATACAGATATATATATATATATATTTATATATATATATACATACATAGTATTATTGTTTCATTATTAGAAGTGTTATTATACGTTTGTTTTGTTTGATTTGCATGCGTGCCTGTGCACTTAAATATAACAATTGCAAAAAAGATTCTTGCATCATGGAGTTTTCTTTACGCCTGTGGGATTAACAGAAACGTGTTGCCATCATCACCATCATCACACATGACGATTTCATAAACGTATACTGCAAACTTTATTAAAACCAAACATGACTTATTTCACACTCGATTCACCCATAATTCTTTCCATTTACGCTTTACGCCATTTAGCCTATGGTCACTGTTTAAAAGACATCCTCCAGGTATTCGTGACTACTGTGGCTCACAGGCAGAGCGGGTCGTCCACCAATCAGATGATCGGCGGTTCGATCCCCGGCTCCTGCGGTCTGCATGTCGAAGTGTCCTTGGGCAAGACACTGAACCCCAAATTGCTCCCGAAGGCTGTGCCATCGGTGTGTGAATGCGTATGAATGGTTAGATCCTTAAACTGATGAGCAGTTGGCACCTTGCATGGTAGCCAATGCCATCAGTGTATGAATGTGTGTGAATGGGGTGAATGAGATATGTAGTGTAGAGCGCTTTGAGTGGTCGGAAGACTAGAAAGGCGCTATATAAGTACAGTCCATTTACCATTTACCATTTACATTGAGAGTTAATGAGCTCACACACGTCAGCACGAAATGAGTGAATGGGTGTGGGTGAACGTCAAATTAAGCACAATACGACCGTTTGGGTTTTTGTTTTGTAAAATCTTCGTTTGCATTAAAACCACAGGTCTCTTAGTCCGAACTTCTCCTAAATATATGTCTCTATCATCACATCATCACATATGACGGTTTCATAAGCGTATACTGCAAACTTTATTAAAACAAAACTAACTTGACTTATTTCACACTTGATTCACCCGTAATTCTTTCCATTTACGCTTTACGCCATTTAGCCTATGGTCACTGAAAAGGAGCCATTCATGTTCATGAGCACACTCCAATCACAAGGCTACTGTATAGTACACAGTACTCATACACAGTACCAGCTGCATTTTCCGCTCTGATTTGCGTGACACGTGGGGGGGGGGGGGCATCAAGTGCAAACAAAAGGTTGATACCTACATAACAAAGGGTTTCCAAAGGGCTGTTAATCACCAGGTATTCTCCCTTTTTAAATGGCGTCTCACAACGATCAAACTGTGATCAAATATTCAATAGGAGGTATTATTGCTGTTGTTATTCTTCAATTCTTTTTGCAAATTTTTAAGGGTTAGTTTGTTGTTTACATGCAGATGAGCGAGAGAGAGTGCGCGAGCACAAGAGAAGATTATGTAAAAACTAGTGGTGGCCATAGATACTGTAGATTAATGCGCCAATGCCGGCCCGGCATTAGCGCGATCAGCTGTTCCCGGAGTAAACACGAGAAAACTCCCTCTTTAAATGGCGTCTCACAACGATCAAACTGTGATCAAATATTCAATAGGAGGTATTATTGCTGTTGTTATTCTTCAATTCTTTTTGAAAATGGAGGCACCGCTGCAGTGGAATAGACCGACTTTTAGAGAAAAACGCTCGTCTCTGCAGCTCTATGACGCGCACAACAACACCAAGCCCTCCCCTCCAAATAAACTGTTAATTAAAAAAATAAACCCTCGCTTGTATCTGCAGGTCTGACAGACAGGCCTGGCAGCCCCGAGACGTCCGAACCGTTTTTTGTAACTTTTTTAAGGGTTAGTTTGTTGTTTACATGCAGATGAGCGAGAGAGAGTGCGCGAGCACAAGAGAAGAGACGCTTCAGTAATTATGTAAAGACTAGTGGTGGCCATAGATCAGGGGTCAGGAACCTACAGTACAGTACTCATTCTGAATAGTTTCTGAAGTGTCCGTGCTGTGTTTTAGTTCATGCTGGAGGGAGCCAGAGCCCGGTGGTCTCCTCTGCGCCCAGCTTTCGACAAGTCACATTAATGTTATGATATATTTTATTTATTATTGGTTAACTGTTTACCAAATCAACAACATCTAGGTTATTCTGTCCTCACTGTACATAATTACCGAAGCTTTTCTCTCGCGCACTCTCTCTCTCTGTCGCTCCCTCTTAATCTGCATGTAGTGAAAGCCACAGCTGGACATCAGTATCCATCATACTGTACAGTATACTGTACTATCAATATGGCCACTATGGCGTTCAGAGGAATATTCAGAAATCGAACGTGTTTCATACTGCAGGCTTCAGAAAGCATCAAACAGATATAACTCTTAAAAAACAGTTACGGGCGGAGTTTTCTTTAATAACAAGTTTATGTTGGCATGTTGTTGTTGTGCGTGACATGGAGTTGCAGCTGCAGCGGTGGCTCAGTGTTATCTTATCACAACTGTTTTTCCCCATCAACCAATCCGTGGAATACTTGGTGCTCTGTGGGGCGATATGAACGGATCATGATGATCCTTTGCACCACTAAACACATCCATGATTGTGCTCTGTCTCAGCTGATCGGGTCACCCGCTCACCCCAGCATATCTGTTCAGATGTGTCTTAGTTTAGACAGTCTACGGTGAGAGCGGAACATCACTGCTCCTCCCCGTGGACAAATGAGGCATTGCAGCTGGTTTTCACACAGACTGCTTAGGGGCGTTTCCCGTCGGGCCCTCACTGACTACGTCATCGCGGGGGATTACATTTCGGTCACGTGCCAGCCAAGGACCTGTGACGGACCTGTGACGGACCAGCCACGGTCCCGTCACGGTTCCGTCACGGAAAAACGGGAACTTTTAAGTTGCTACATCTGTACATGTGTGTGAATGAGAGACACCCAAGTGGAGGAGTGAGGATACAGAGAGAAGAGATAAAGAAGGTGGAGGATTTTAAGTATTGTCAAGTAAGTTGAGGTCCCTGATCCGCTGACACAACAAAGGAGTTAATTTAATAATCTGGGGGACTTTCCGGTATGGCCAGCAATGGCATAAACCGTTGGACATTCAGGCATTTTCCATTTTGAGTTGGACAATTGGGGACTTTCCGTCTGAGTATGTGAGTAATGCATAAAGAAAAAAATGAGAGTAGAGTGTGATTAATGATGATTCTGTGTTTGAACAATGTAAAAATGAACATGTTGAAATGAATGTAATCGTGAGAAAAGCGTGATTATAACTCAAATTTTGATTCTGAGTACTCGAGATTGTGAAATTATTGTAACAACTAGTAGTTAGGACGACAATCATAACTAAATCATGCTGAGAGGTTGGGCCAGGAAATCTTAAGCAACTGGACCGGAGGGGGAGTGAGAGGGAGGAGATAAATGAAGCAAACAGGAAACAACTAGATGGACAAACAGGGAGGATGGACTGTGACGATTGCCGCCTAATATGGTTGGAATCCGGCAAGTGACTCATTGTAGCCTGATAGGGGGAATCCAACGAGCGGAGAGTATAAGAGCCACTGCACAACGGAGATCGTGGTTATCCTCGTCAGCCGGCGCCCGAGTTCGAGACGTGCTGGACAACTGACCACATCGGAGCACTGAATCTTCGGACTTAGACTCTAAACTACAGAGAAGGAACAGACGAACAGCTCAACATCGCAAGAGAAGAATTTGGCGAGCTACAGCCGGAAAGAGGGAGCCGTGCCAAGGAGGATTAACCACCCCCAACCGGCTATGGGTCTCGACTGGACCAACCGGGATTCTTTTCGTGTTCATCCTGCTGATAAAAGACTGTGGACATCGGGGACTCTCCGGGCTTTGGACAGAGCCAGGGACTCTCGACAAAATCCAACAGTTATGGCAGTTGTGAAAGGATTGGATCGAAAGGCCGTCGCTTCACCCTTTCCCTTCCTCTCTCCAAATTGGACCAACCTCAGCAACTCAGCAACAGCCTTTGTATCAGGTTATCAAATTTATTAGAGTTAGAAGCTAGGCGAATCTCCTCGCCACCAGCTTAAACAGTCCTCTATACTGTCCCGAGAGGGGCTTAAGGATCGGACCCGTGAGACGGAGAGCTGGACCAGTACCACCTGAACAGGGGTGACTCGGGATCTAACAGTATTTACGGTCAACAGCCTAGAGCAATGGAGAGTGTGGAAAAGAGGTGAGGAAGCGTGTGCAGGCAGGTTGGAACAGGTGGAGAAAAGTGTCAGGTGTGATGTGTGATAGAAGTGTTTCAGCTAAAATGAAAGGAAAGGTGTACAAAACTGTGGTGAGACCAGCGATGTGTTTGGTCTAGAGACAGTGCCACTGAGGAAAAGACAGGAGGCAGAGCTGGAGGTAGCAGAGATGAAGATGCTGAGGTTCTTTGGGAGTGACCAAGATGGATAGGATCAGGAATGAGTACATCAGAGGGACAGCACATGTTAGAGTTTTGGAGATAAAGTCAGAGAGGCCAGATTGAGATGGTTCGGACATGTCCAGAGGAGAGATAGTGAATATATTGGTAGAAGGATGCTGAGTTTTAAACTGCCAGACAGGAGGCCTAGAGGAAGACCAAAGAGGAGGTTTTTGGATGCAGTGAAAGAGGACATGAAGATAGTTGGTGTGAGAGAAGAGGATGCAGAAGACAGGGTTAGATGGAGGCAACTGATTTGCTGTGGGAACCCCTATAGGGAAAAGCCGAAAGGAGAAGAAGAAGAGACATCATCCATACATTTCAGTCCATCTCAGATGAGTTCTGACCCAGTGAAGTTGGCAGCGTTCTGGATGTTTTTTATGATATATGGCATTAGCTTTGTAAGGTAAAGTCTTAACTTGGATTTGTAATTGAAGTGACAAACTTTTGTTTTTCCTAAGCCCATTTTAAATGCAGTGATGTCTGAGGGAATGAAGGTCAACAGTCATTTAATGTTGTTTTTCAGCCTTGCTTACATGCAGAGATTTTTTCAAATTCTCTAAATGTTTTAATGAGTTTATCCTCAGGAAATTTTGAACATTCTGGCCAAAGGTGGCTCACCTTTGCTCATACAGAACTGTTGGGAAGTCGAGTCTTTGACTGACTCAGATCACTTAGTACTTAGTAGTTAGTACACACAGTAATCTTTTTTTGAGTCATTTCGTTTATTTTTATTAATTTTAACTAGTGCTGTATCCGTCTTGTGGCCAATGTAAATGTGACAAATGAACGAAAGAACGATCTGTATGAACAAACTGTTGTGCTTAGTGCTCCTCCTTCAAATTGATGACTTCCTTCACAGCTGGTAAACACCTGGCAAGTACCTACTGACTTTATGACCTTCTGACCTCAGCTCTCACCAGCCACCTCAACAGTCGGGGTTTTGAACATAGCTCACTTGGTTCCATGCCTCCCCCCAAGATGCATAGAAAAATCTTCTATACATCTATCCTAGAACAGGGACAAATATAATTACTATTGTACATGTAATTTTTAGCTCAGGACAAACAAAAGAATAAATATTCAATGGCATAAATTAGTGGATATATGGTGGAGTATAGGGGGCAGCTCTGGCTCAGGAGGTAGAGTTGGCCATCCACTAATCATATGATTTATGGTTTTATAGTCAAAATGTCCTTGGGAAAGATACTGAAACCTAAATAGCTCCCAAAGGCTGTGCCACCTGTGTCTGAATGTGTGTATGAATGAGTGTATGAGTATGTAGTGTTAAAGCACCTTGAATAATCATAAGACTAGAAAGGCACTATATAAGTACAATCCATTTACCAAGTTTTGAATGGCCAGCACCCAATGCAACATAGATTCCCTACATTGAATTACCATTAAGTCATACCATAATCACAGTACCTATGGTCGTGATGACAGTTCCAGCAAAGAAGAAGGCACTTCCTAGATCCCAGTGGCTGGAGTTGTAGGAGGTATCACCGATGGGATTCACTCCGGCATTCACAGCCTCCACAGAATGCTTGGAAGAGAAGTAGATACAGAGGCACATAAGAAATGCTTTATCTTTCACTGGTTGCTAAGGATTCTTTCTTACTATGCTAAAGACATAACAAACTCTCCACTCTTCAGTTTCTGCTGGGGGATAGTTTTCACTCCTGAATACTATCAAATAGTCTTTCTTCAAGAAAGATTAAGACCAGGTGCTCATTCAGAGATGTGTGGCTAGAAATATTTATGCAGCCATGCAGACATTATAACCTGACATACATTCATGGTGGTTATTCTGTTGATTGCACTCATGCCACTGCCTTTTGCTGATGCACCTCATCTGACTTTAATGCATCTCCTTTTGGACAACTTTAGAATATGATTGCTATTATGCTAGTTGGTTATCAAATAGTCATCAGTTCAAATACCTGGACAGAAGCTAGGTTTTTTTTGCTTTGCCAGACTGACATAACACTGCTAAGTAGTTATTATTGTAAGGTTTAGAAGTTAAGTTAATTCATATTTTACAGTTGGATTGTGGCTACACCAAGATTAGGTATGGGTTGAGCCTGTTGCTATCATCATTATTGCTACGTTTAGTCATATCTCTATAAGTTTATAGTTATTTTATTGCTACTGTGCCTCAGTCTCTCTCTCTGTATCTATATAAATAAAATTGAATTGGTACAGAAACATGATTTCAGTTTAGTTTTCTGCTGTGGAAACATAGCTGCTCATGCAACCAGAGATGTATAGTAACCAAGTGGAACTACTTAAGTACTGTACTTAAGTACTAAAATGCAGTATCTGTACTTTTAGTATTATTTTTTTCCCCAACTTCTACTTTTACTGCACTACATATTTTTGATGAATTTAATACTTTTACTCCGATACATTTTTCATGTGCTGAATCGTTACTCGTTACTATTGTAGATATTGAACAAACCTGCATTTATTGCTGAACGGTTTGGTAACAGGACTCGGTGACTGTCGACCGGAACCACGGCAAAAAAACAACAGAACAGTCCAGGTATGGGGTGCCGTTTGTAAAGCGTCTCGCTCTGAAAATAACAGCAACATTTTGTCACATTTAGCTAAAAACAATGTTTAAAAAACTGGTTTGAATTTTTGAGAGTCACTTTTTTGCACATTTAGAACAATATTTGTGAACTTAGAGATATTTTAAATATTTAAATCCAAATGTTAAATGTAAAATCTAAAAGCTAAATCTAAATGTTAAATCTAAATCTAAATGTTAAATCTAAATATAAATGTTAAATATAAATCTAAATGTTGAAGCTAAATGTTAAATATAAATATAAATCTAAATGTTGAAGCTAAATGTTAAATATATATCTAAATGTTAAATCTAAATCTAAATATAAATGTTGTAGCTAAATGTTTCGGGTGAAACTAAATATTTAGCTAAAATGCAAATTCAAATGCCGGTAACCGGAAGTGCCAAAATAAAAGCTCGAGGAGGTCAGAGCGTGTTTATAGTGGCAAATAACTAATAAAACCATCTTATCCGGGGAAATGGACTCTTGGACATGGATTATCGTGATAACTACCTAGATGAACAAACACGTTTGGAGAAACTTTATTTGAAGAGTACTTTGAGTTTTTAGTGTCACTTTTATGAAGGGCGCGGGACTTATGACCTGTAGCCACTATAGCCCGCCACAAGGGGGCGCACTTTGACTCGACTCATTTATTGACATGTTTGCAGAGGTATGTCCGACAGTACAGTTTACCGGGGTGAAGGCGGGCGGGTGTAGACGATCCTACACAGCAAAAATGACAGATCTGTCAAAGTGTTAGTTAGTTATTATCACGATAATCCATGTCCAAGAGTCCATTTCCCCGGATAAGATGGTTTTATTCGTTATTTGCCACTATAAACACGCTCTGACCTCCTCGAGCTTTTATTTTGGCACTTCCAGTTACCGGCATTTGAATTAGCATTTTAGCTAAATATTTAGTTTCACCCGAAACATTTAGCTTCAACATTTAGATTTAGATTTAGATTTAACATTTAGATATATATTTAACATTTAGCTTCAACATTTATATTTATATTTATATTTAACATTTATATTTATATTTAACATTTATATTTATATTTAACATTTAGATTTAGATTTAGCATTTAGATTTTACATTTAACATTTGGATTTAAATATTTAAAATATCTCTAAGTTCACAAATATTGTTCTAAATGTGCAAAAAAGTGACTCTCAAAAATTCAAACCAGTTTTTTAAACATTGTTTTTAGCTAAATGTGACAAAATGTTGCTGTTATTTTCAGAGCGAGACGCTTTACAAACGGCACCCCATATCCAGGTCTCACACATCAACCTCGCTCGTGCGCCGTACGTCATACACCTGACTCACCTGCTCCCCCACCCCCTCGCTCTCGCATTCATTCAGACGCATTCACAGACCATGGGAAATCACAGAACTCTACCATGAACATTGTAACACTGTAACATTAGAAGTTGTGCCTTAATAAATATTTGAAATATGATAAACAACAGTACTTGTACTTTTACTTGTACTTTTACTTTCAGTACTTGAGGAGCAATTTTTTACATACTTCTACTTGCAATACTTAAGTACAATTTTTTTTGAATACTTTAGTACTTTTACTTAAGTATGGTGTTTAAAGAACACTTCAACTTCTACTCAAGTCAGTTTTTTGATATAGCACTTGTACTTCCACTCCACTCCTTTACTCCAGTACTTTATACATCTCTGCATGCAACATATGCTGCCAGGCTGTAACAGAAATCTAAGCACCTGTCAGATGAGCAGAACACTGGCTGGTCACTTTCAAAGAAATGCAGCACAGCAGTGAATTTGACAGCAGTGCACAGGGACACTCTCATTACAGATCTATGTTACAGTGGTCCTTTACCAGACCCTCTTCCCAATAGCATAACATTATGATTGGTCATTCATAGTGAATCATAATGCCTTCATAATGCTTCATGACCACACTGATAATGCTAATGATATATATATATATATTATTTATATATTATTTTATTATTATGAAGACATTTTTGATAAAGTGAAAAGCATTAGGGTTTCTTATAAGACAATAAACTCTAATGCTATATATAGCATTTTATACAAGTATATATATTTTAAACAAGTTTTAACTATATTTTTTTATCATATATATCAACAATGAAAGCATGTTAGTGACAGCTCAAATTACTATTACAAACAAAACATAATTATAGTGTCCACGAAGAATGAGAATGGTTGCACCCCTATTTTGTCTCCTGAACTCCCGAGGAGAGATGACATGATAAAAGTTCCAAATGGTAAGTTCTAGTGATCTGTATAAATGTATGCATAAATAAAAAATGTGCACTAAGTTTTGTTACTGAAACAGTGAAGGGAGTGCCAGAATAAATGACATTTATTCTACTGGCACCACTTCAGTCAAATAAAAATAAAAATAAATAAGATCAGATGGTTAAATAAATAAATACCATAGAAATTAATTCTCATTGATCTCCATCAAAGAAATAGACAAAGCAGACAACGACTTGGTGATACATGTTTAATGTAATATCACTTTTATTACAGTTAAATATTTCTTAACAGGTGAACAATGATATTAATGTGATTATCAGTGAAAGCAGAACCCAATAAATACAATAACTGAATTGTTTAAATGGCAACCTAGAAACAATCCAGTTTGGCAATAGTAAAAAGAACATGTGGATTCACATAAACACATACCAAAGAGTCTGGCCAAGTGCATCTAACTGTTTTCTTCTCTCAGACTGGCCATGTGTTATAGGAGGGAAACCCTTGCACTCTCTTTATTCAGAGAGAGATAGAAGAGATCAAGAGATGATATGGTGCTGTTTACTTGATGAAACTATATAATGTGATATGCTAGGCACCCACATATCTCCAATTATTATAGTCAAATTATCATTAATCACAATATGAGATCATGCATAAAACAGTATTACTTAAACATTATTGTTGTATTGTATTATTATTATTTCAAATGTACTATCAGTGGCGACTGGCCAATAGAGGGTGATAGGGTGCCGCCCTCCCTAAGCCACAAAAATAAACTGAAATAATAATAATAACTAGACAGTGACGAGTGGGCTGTTGCCAGGGGTCTTAGCATGTTAGCATTAGCATGTTAGCAATTAGCATGTATTCTTAGTGGCTGACGCGCTAGCAAGTAGCATTTGCTGACGCCTGGGGCAGGCAGAAGCCCAGTGGCGGCCATTCGCGAAAAACTCGCGAATCTCTTAGAAAAGTAATATCACTCTATTCAGGATCAAGACGCACGTTTTGATGTATAATTTGTTGGGTCCTCTCACCGCTGCATTAATGTTCGACAAAGGGCAATTTTAACATTAGAACAAAAGTTGACGAGTGCCTACGTTCTTCTGCGTGTTTCATGCAGAAGAACAATAGAGCTTGCTAGATCTGTGAGTAGGTGACGAGTGTCGTAGGCAAAGTTTGAAAAGGTCATAAAAGATACATCTTAAAAATGTTGAAATTGGTTGAAAACAGTAGAATAGTATGAAGTGATACAATGTTGTGTAACACTGTAGAAATTCAGATGATAAAGGTATAATTGTAGTAATAGTAAGTAGTAGTATTATGTAGTAATAGTACAAGATCTTGGTGAACCACCGAATTTTCCTACTTTTTGATGGTATAATCATGTCTGTAGCTGTGCATTTGAGGCTACCATAGTCGAAAACGTTTTATTTTTTCACTGATCGTTTCCCCTCCTGTCCCCTCTAGCTGATGATGTCATCACTCGAGGAAACCACATACACACTCATTATAAACACAGAATTTCAGTAAAAACCTGCTCAACTTTGAGCCTTGATAGTTTAATAACGGTAAAAGATTTTGAAAAAAGTTAAATACGAGTTTGATAGTTGAAGAGTTTGTGTACAATTTGAAATTTGAATGAAGTCTGTAGTAGTAGTAGAAATTGTTGAAATTGTAGAATATTTGTAGAAGTTTTGTAGAATGATTTGAAGTTTGTGTAATGCATTTTATAGGGAAAATATTTGCAGAAAAAGTTGAATAATTTGTATTAATAGTAGAATGTAGAAAAGTAATAGCAGGAGTGGCATGAATGAGCTGAATCTAGTGGTATATTTTTTATTTTTGTGGGACATAATTTGTAGGAGTAGTTACGTGGCAAAAAACGTACGGAAGAAGAAAAATAACTAGAAAATTCCCGCAGAAAATTTGAGAGTGACGAGTGGGCTGTTGCCGGGGGTCTGTAGTCAAAAAGCACACCTCAAATAGTCATTTTTAACATGTTTATTTGGACACAGGAGCAGCTAGCGCTGCTGCGCAAGCAATTGACATTAGTGTGTTAACAATTACCATGTCTTTAATTTTTAGTGGCTAATGTTAATTAGTATGTTAGCATTTGCATTAATTTGAGCATTGGCCGCTAACGTTACCAGTTAACATGTCTTTACAGCTAGCGCTAATGAGCTAGCTGCTCTGCTGTCTCTGACGTGCTAGCAATTAACATGTATTCTTACTGACTGAAAATGAGTGGCTAGCATTAACGTTCTAGCAGTTAACATTAGCATGCAAGCATTAGCATGTTATCAATGAGCATGTATTTCATTCTTAGTGGCTAATAGTAATCAATAAGCATTAGGTTACCATTACCAGGTTAGCATTAACATTTTAACATTAGCATTTATTTAATACTTGCTAATGCTAATTGTTAACACGCTAGCTGCTCTGCTGTCATTGTCTGTCATTTAAGACAAACAACGCGCTAGCAATTATCATTAGCAGGTTAGCTTTAGCATGTTAACATGAGCATGTACTTTATTCCTAGTGGCTAATGTTAATTAACATTAGCATGTTAACATTAACATGTTAGCAATGATCATGTATTTAATTCTTCGTGGCTAATGCTCATTGCTAGCGCAGACGGCTAACAATTAACATTAACATGTTAGAATTAGCATGTATTTAATTCTTTGTGGCTAGTGCTAATTAACATTAGCATGTTATCATTAGCATATTAGCAAGTAGCATGTATTTGGTTATTTGTGGCTAAGGCTAATTGTTAGCGCTGACGTGCTAGCAAATAGCTTTGCATGTTAGCAGTTGTCATGTAATAAATTCTTAGTGGCTAATGCTAATTGCTAGTGCTAACGCGCTAGCTGCTCTGCTGTCTTTGGCGCACTAACAATTAATATTACCATATTAACATTAGCATGTATTCTTAGTGACTAAAAATTATGGGCTAGCACTGATGTGCTAGCACTTAACATTAGCATGGTAACATTAGCATGTATTCTTAGTGACTGAAAATGAGTGGCTAGCACTAATGTGCTAGCAATTAACATTAGCATGTTAACATTAGCATGTTGGCAATGAGCATGTATTTAATTCATAGTGGCTAATAGTAAGTAATAAGCATGAGCAGGTTACCATTAGCAGTTTAACATTAACATGTTAGCATTGGCATGTATATAATACTTAGTGGCTAATGATAATTGTTAACACGCTAGCTGCTCTGCTGTCATTATCATTTTAGACAGACAACGCGATAGCAATTAACATTAACATGTTAACATTACATGTTTACATCAGCATGTATTCTTAATGACTAAAAATTAATGACTAGCATTGACGTTCTAGCAATTAACATTAGCATGTTAACATTAACAGGTATTTAATTCCTAGTGGCTAATACTAATTAGCTTTAGCAGGTTAACATTAACATGTTAACAATGACCATGTATTTAATTCTTAGTGGCTAATGCTAATTAACATTAGCATGTTAACATTAACATGCTAGCAATGATCATGTATTTAATTCTTAGTGGCAAATGCTAATTAACATTAGCATGTTAACATTAGCATGTTAACATTAGCATGTTAACATTAACATGTTAGCAATGATCATGTATTGAATTCTTAGTGGCTAATGTTCATTGCTAGCGCAGACGGCTAACAATTATCATTAACATGTTAACAATGATCATGTATTAAATTCTTAATGGCTAATGTTAATTAGCATTAGCATGTTAGCATAAGCATATTAACAAGTAGCATGTATTTGGTTATTAGTGGCTAATGCTAATTGCTAGCGTTGACGTGCTAACAATTACCATTTGCACTAAATTTAGCATTGGCCGCTAATGTTAGCAGTTAGCATGTCTTTACAGCTAGCGCTAATGTGCTCTGCTGTCTCTGTCTGCCATTTTACACAGACAAGTTCAAATGAAGCCAATAACTGCTCAAATGGCCGCCACTGGGCTTCTGCAACTGTTGTCAGTTGGAACGCCAGTTGAAAATCCTGACAGAGAGAGAGAGGGAAAATGCTGAGACCACCCTTTGAAGAGGAGGGCTCTCTGGCAAAACCGTAATTCCAATCATTGAACCGAAATCACTGGGGGCATCCTGTGCCCTTCCTGAACGTCTACATATTTCTTTGTGTCGATAAGTGAAGAAATGTGTCCTTAAGAGCAATTCAGAGAAAGGTTACTTCTGCTCTCCTCCAGACTAATTTCCCGCCTTTTTTAACATTGGGGTATATGAGGCTGAGGATGGGAGTTGCTGCCGCAGATTTACGTGTCAGGCCAAAACTATATGTCTGACAGCTTTAGCAGGCGAATGTGAGTAAAGACGACAAATTTTCCTACGTTTCTATGCATAAATCGTGTCTGTAGTGGGGCATTTGAGGCCACGGTAGTCAAATACGTTTTATTTTTTCACTGATTTTTCTCCCTGCTCCTCACTCTAGCTGATGATGTCATCCACTCTAGCACAAACATTCCGCCACATACACACCCATTATAAACCCAGAAATTTGACTAAAAACCTGCTCAACTTTGAGCCTTGATAGTTTAAAAACGGTAAAAGCTGTCGATGAGTGTCGTGAATCCCTGAAGATAAGGGAAGCATACCTCCGTTTTAAAGTTCAAATGCAGTCTCTCTGTGAAAGTATGCCAGAGCAGTTCATTGTTGAAAATGTCTGTTGAAATGTACTTTTTTTCAGGCCTCCCCATTCATTTCCAATGGGAAATTTTTCGCAGTTTTTCCAGAATAAATTCGCGAAAAACACCCGAATCTCTTAGAAAAGTAATAGCACTCGATTCGGGATCAAGACGCACGTTTTGATATATAATTTGTTGGGGCCTACGGCACTCGTCACTAACTAGAAAATTCCTGCAGAAATTTTGAGAGTGACGAGTGGGCTGTTGCCGGGGGTCTGTAGTCAAAAAGCACACCTCAAATAGTCATTTTTAACATACTTATTTAGACACAGGAGCAATTACCATGTCTTTAATTTTTAGTGGCTTAGTGGGTAATTATCCACTAAATCAGCATTAGCCACTAAGCCCCTAAAAATTAAAAACATGGCAATTGCTAACATGCTAATGATAATTGCTAGCGCGTAAATCTTTAATTTTTGGTGTCTAAAGTTAATTAGTAAATTAGCATTTGCATTAATTTTAGCATTGGCCGCTAATGTTACCAGTTAGCATGTCTTTACAGCTAGCGCTAATGCGCTAGCTTCTCTGCTGTCTCTGACGCGCTAACAATTAATATTAGCATGTTAGCATTAACATGTATTCTTAGTGAAAATGAGTGGCTAGCCTTAACTTGCTAGCAATTAACATTAGCATGTTAGCATTAGCATGTTAGCAATGAGCATGTATTTAATTCTTAGTGGCTAATAGTAATCAATAAGCATTGGCAGGTTACCATTACCAGGGTAGCATTACCATGTTAATATTAGCATTTATTTAATACTTAATGGCTAATGTTACTTGTTAACGCGCTAGCTGCTCTGCTGTCATTGTCTGTCATTTTAGGCAGACAACGCGCTAGCAGTTATCATTAGCACGTTAGCTTTAGCATTTTAACAAGTAGCATGTATTTGGTTATTAGTGGCTATGGCTAATTGCTAGCGCTGACGTGCTAGCAAATAGCTTAGCATGTTAGCAGTTGTCATGTAATAAATTCTTAGTGGCTAATATTAATTGCTAGCATTGACGCGCTAGCAATTACCATTTGCAGTAATTTTAGCTTTGGCCGCTAATGTTAGCAGTTAGCATGTCTTTACAGCTAGTGCTAATGCGCTAGCTGCTCTGCTGTCTTTGGCGCACTAACAATTAATATTACCATATTAACATTAGCATGTATTCTTAGTGACTAAAAATGATGGGCTAGCACTGACGTGCTAGCACTTAACATTAGCATGTTAACATTAGCATGTTAACATTGACATGTATTCTTAGTGACTGAAAATGAGTGGCTATCATTAACGTGCTAGCAATTAACATTAGCATGTTAGCATTAGCATGTTGGCAATGAGCATGTATTTAATTCTTAGTGGTTAATACTAAGTAGTAAGCATTAGCAGGTTACCATTAGCAGTTTAACATTAGCATGTTAGCATTGGCATGTATATAATACTTAATGGCTAATGATAATTGTTAACACGATAGCTGCGCTGCTGTCATTATCATTTTAGACAGACAACACGCTAGCAATTAACACTAGCATGTTAACATTACATGTTTACATTAGCATGTATTCTTAATGACTAAAAATTAGGAATCCCCTGCCTGATCCTCAGCCGGAGTTCCTTCTGGACTCTCCGCAGCCCCTCTTTGTCCCCCGATCTGAAGACCCTCTTCTTCTCATTCAGCAGGGCCTTAATCTCGGGGGTCACCCAGGGTTTGTTGTTGGGAAAAAAACGTACCAACTTGGAGGGCACAGTGTTCTCCACACAAAAGTTAATATAATCTGTGATGCAGTCGGTCATGCTGTCAATGTCACTGCCGTGGGGGCTGCAGAGTGCTTCCCAGTCCGTTGTCTCGAAGCAGTCTCTGAGCCTGGCACTGGTCTCCTCAGACCACTGCTTCACACGTCTCTTCACAGGTGGTTGTTTGATCACCACAGGGGTGTAGTCTGTGACGAGGTGAACGAGGTTGTGATCAGAGCGACCTAGCGGGCGGAGGGGGGATGAGGTGTATGCATCCTTGATGTTTGCATACAGTAAGTCCAACGTTTTATTGTCTCTGGTGTGGCAGTTCACGTACTGGGTGAAGGTGGGGAGAGCAGAGGACAGAGAGGCATGATTGAAGTCACCGGAGATGAGCAGGAGGGATTGGGGGTGCTGGTTTAGGAGCTGCGAGACGACAGTGTGGATCTGGTCTGTAGCTGCAGCAGCGACCGCCGAGGGGGGGATGTACAGAGTCACGGCAATGACCTGTGAAAACTCCCTCGGGAGGTAGTATGGCCGCATGCTGACCGCTAACAGCTCCAGTTCTCTGGTGCAGAGTTGCTCCTTCACCCTGATGTGTCCCGGGTAGCACCATCTATCGTTCACAAACACAGCGATCCCCCCTCCCTTCTTCTTACCGCTCTCCGGTGCTTTCCGGTCCGCCCGGACGAGCTGGAATCCGTCCAGGTTAATGTGCGAGTCCGGAGAAAGTTCAGTCAGCCACGTCTCTGTGAAGCACATGAGGCTGCATTCCCGGTACTCCCTCTGCAGCCGGGTCAGCGCCGTTAGCTCTTCCATCTTGTTTGGGAGAGATATTACGGTCCCCATGATGACAGACGGTAAACATGGCTTATACCGTCTTTTCTGCTCCCTGCGCTTCACTCCCGCTCTGCATCCTCTTCTCTTCCTCCGTAACTCTCTGGGGATCTCCGGCCGCTCTGCGCAGTGAAGGGGTGTGTGTCGCATAAAAACACAAAAAAGAAATACACTAAAAAACGCTAGAAAAACACTAAAAAGGGGTAGAAAATTCGGAGCTGCTGTAACAAGCGGCCGCTCACTCCGGCGCTCACTATCATACCATAGTGTCATATTAGCATGTTAACAATGATCATGTATTTAATTCTTAGTGGCTAATGCTAATTAACATTAGCATGTTAACATTATCACACAGACACATAACTATATGTCTGACAGTTTTAGCAGGCGAATGTGAGTGATAGATTTAAGTGTCTCCTCCCTTGCATGACTTGGCCATCCATTTAGAGTGAGTTCTGTCACTCGGCTGAGCACTGGATCTTTGTGCACTGTGTGATATCACTGGCTTTAAAAGATAAATTCTCTATATTAGAGAAATAGAAGATTTTCCGCAGTGCTATCTTTGACTTGGGTTGGCAACCTTGAGAGAGCGTCTGCATTTGCATTGTCTGCAGACTGGCGATACTCTATTTCATAGTTATAAGCCATTAGTATGAGCACCCAAGGTTGCATTCTCAAAGCGGCTAGTGTGGAAATAGCTGACTTCGGCCCAAGGATTGCCAAGAGGGGTTTGTGGTCAGTAATGAGAGTAAACTTTCTCTATTTGTGGAACTTCTTCACTCCAAAAATAATAGAGAGGGCTTCTTTCTCTATTTGAGCATATTTGCTTTCTGCCTCTGTTAATGTGTGAGATGCAAATGCTATGGGCTTCTCTTCTCCATTCTCCATAACATTGGAGATAGCATCACAGGCTAGTGTTAGAATAAAATGTTTTATATTTATATTGTGTGACCTGTAAGTTGTGTTGCCAACTCTTCACCCTGGTTTCTATAGATCAATAGAGCAGAAGGCCACCTCTATCAGTTGATTGAAACAGGATCTGTAGAACAGAGGGCTACTCTGATTATTAGCCGGTTACAGAGGGACAATACCGTCATGGTTAAAAGTTAAACCTCCTTAGTCATGTGAGGCCTACTGTAAGATAGATGTCTCAGAACGCTGAATAGGTACAACTGAACATCGAAGGGGGAGTTTAGGTTTTCCTCCTCTTTAGGAAGCTGGCTGAAGACGATTGGAGCAGCTGAGTGCCAAGAGGCTGGGACCAGCCTGTGCACCAACAAGGGAGAGCCAAGTTTAAACCAGGGCCTCTCCCCAACAGTTTTTGGACCAATGAGATAGGCACACATATTATATAACTTTGTGTAAATTTTAAGTAAGGCACTCTCTTTTTGGAAGTCGGTTGCAGCTAACTGCTTGCAGACTGCGATTTTCTGAAGAAAAGAGGTCCATGTACATGTAATATTTTGGTGTCCTGATGCTCAATAAAAACTCGTACTAAGGAATAATTCGGCTATAGGATTCCTCTATGCAAACTAATGAGCACGCTAACACTAGTTTCAATGGTTTTCTAGCATCATAATGAGCCACTATGGTGCTCTGTATTAGTTGATCTTTTGCACTTTTGAATGCAGCCTCACAGTCCGATGTCCACTTTCAAACACTTCCTCGGTTTAGTAACTCATGCAAAGGTCACAGCTGCATGGACATATTTTTCATAAACCTGCCCTAATAGTTTAGTAGTCCCAGGAAGGAACATAACTCTGTGACTCAGTGTGTTTACAATAGCTTTCACTTTCTCTTCTGTGGAATGGAGCCCCTCACTATTCACAATGTGTCCCAAATATTGCACTTTGTCTGTTACATTTTGATTGCTTGACCCTTACGTTGTACTTTTCAGACGACTCATCACCTCCTCTAGTTTGTGCAGATGTTCTTCTCTCGAACCTGCTGTTATTAAGATGTCGTCCAGGAAACAGGTCACATGTTCTATTCCCTGTAGGATTTCATCCATTACTGCCTGGAAGATGGATGGGGCGCTTGAGACTCCGTATGACAGCCGATGGTAAGTGTAGAGCCCACAATGTGTGTTAACTGTAAGATATTTTTCTGAGTCCTTATCCAACTCCAACTGCTGATAAGCATGTGATAAGTCCAGCTTGGTAAAAAGCTTGCCTCCAGCCAGTGTTGTAAAAAGATCTTCAGTGCTTCCACACACTGATTTATGTTCACTTTGTAATTTACACAAATCCGTATTGATTTGTCAGCCTTTGGCACGGTCACTACAGGTGCAGCCCATTCACTTTTGTCTGTTTTAGATATGATTCCCATAGCTTCTAGTCTGTCCAGGTCTTTTTCCACAGCCGCTTTTAGAGCATTTGCTTTCCTAAATATTGGCTGTCTATCTGGCCTCATCTTGATCGAAGCCATAAACTCCTTAAATGGATGGCACTGGAGCCTTCCTCAAATACCCGCTTGTGCCTCTGTAGGATTACTGCCACTTCTGGATCAGTAACATTTCATTACATTACATTACATTATTACATTGCATTTAGCAGACGCTTTTATCCAAAGCGACTTACAGAGGAGGACATAACTTGAGAAAGGTGTAAAGGAGCACAGAATAGTTGTTAGTTTTGTTAGTTTTGTTAGGCAGGGAAGCATTCTCGAAACAGAAAGGTTTTTACAAGTTTTTTAAAGGTAGAAAGGGATGTTGCTGTTCTAGTAGCCGTTGGTAGGTCATTCCACCATTTGGGGACGACCACAGAGAACAGTTTAGAGTGACCTTGCTTTGCGAGAGGCGAGGGTACAACTAGACGGTTTGTATGAGCGGAGCGTAGCGCCCTGGTCGGGACATGAGCCTTTAGTAAGACGCTGAGATACGCAGGGGCAAATCCTGAGGTGGTTTTGTAGGCTAGCGTCAGAGCTTTGTGTTTAATTCTGGCAGCTACAGGCAGCCAGTGCAGGTCGCTGAAGAGTGGGGTGACATGTGACCTTTTAGGTTGATTGAAAACCAGTCGCGCTGCGGCATTCTGGACCATTTGCAAAGGTTTGATCGCGCAAGCAGGTAGGCCAGCCAAGAGCGAGTTGCAGTAATCGAGGCGGGAGCTGACTGTAGCCTGAATCAGGAGCTGAGCGGCATATTGGGTCAGGTACGGTCTGATTTTTCTAATATTGTACAATGCATAGCGACATGACCTCGCTACGGAGGAAATGTGTTCAGAGAGAGAAAGACGATCATCTAGTACGACACCCAGGTTTCTAGCAGCATGTTGCCTTGACTTGTATTTCTTTCCAGTTCAGTCTGATTTTATTGAGCCAATTCCTGCCAAGAAGTGCTGGTCTGTCGCCTTTCACAATAACCAGTAGTACTCTGGCTTCTTGTTGTTCATACTCTACATTCACAATGTGAATCACCTTCCCTAACACTGGGATAGGTTCTCCCAAGAAAGTAGACAGTGGTATTTTACATGGGCAAATTGGCAAGTGAGCAAGTGATCCCTTGTAGGTGATTTCTGACACAAGAGACACACATGCTCTTGTGTCTAACTGCATCTGTATATTCTGTATAGCCTTCAATGTTCACATCAACAACATAGCCATCAAGCCATCAAATCAAATCAAATCAAATTGTATTTGTATAGCCCGTCCCTCCGTCCGTCTTCTCCCGCTTATCCGAGGTCGGGTCGCGGGGGCAGCAGCTTCAACAGGGATGCCCAGACTTCCCTCTCCCCGGCCACTTCGTCCAGCTCTTCCAGGGGAATCCCAAGGCATTCCCAGGCCAGGCGAGACATAGTCCCTTCCAGGGTGTCCTGGGTCTTCCCCGGGGCTGCCTCCCGGAGGGCCGTGCCCAGGACACCTCACCAGGGAGGCGTCCAGGAGGCATCCTCACTAGATGCCCGAGCCACCTCAACTGGTTCCTCTCGATGCGGAGGAGCAGCGTTTCTACTCTGAGGTCCTCGCAGATGGACGAGCTTCTCACCCTATCTCTAAGGGAGAGCCCAGCCACCCTGCGAAGGAAGCTCATTTCAGCCGCTTGTATTCGCAATCTCATTCTTTCGGTCACTACCCAAAGCTCGTGACCATAGGTGAGGGTAGAAACATAGATTAAATCAAGAGGATCTTCACCACGACGGACCGGCACAGTCCGTATCACTGCAGAAGCTGCACCAATCCGCCGGTCAATCTCCCGCTCCATCCTTTCCTCACTTGTGAACAAGACCCCGAGATACTTGAACTCCTCCGACCCAAAGGCTGCATTCCAGTCTTTTCCGGCTGAGAACCATGGCCTCGGATTTGGAGGTGCTGATTCTCATCCCAGCCGCTTCACACTCGGCTGCGAACCGCTCCAGAGAGAGCTGAAAGTCATGCTCCGATGAAGCCAACAGGACCAGATCATCCACAAAAAGCAGCGACCTAATCCTGAGGCCACCGAACCGCAGCCTCTTAACACCCTGGCTGCGCCTAGAAATTCTGTCCATAAAGGTTATGAACAGAACCGGTGACAAAGGGCAGCCCTGGTGGAGTCCAACTCCCACTGGAAACTTACTGCCGGCAATGGGGACCAAGCTCTGGCACCAGGAGTACAGGGACCGGATGGCCCATATTAGTGGGTCCAGAACCCCATACTCCCGAAGCACCTCCCACAGGACTCCCTGAGGGACACGGCTGAATGCCTTCTCCAAGTCCACAAAGCACATGTAGACTGGTTGGGCAAACTCCCATGCACCCTCCAGGACCGGTGAAGCTCTCCCGGAGGTGCAAGTTGGAGCTCTTTCTGACAGGAGATTCAGCCAGACACTCCCAGCAAACCCGCACAGAACGTTTGGACCTGCCAGGTCTGACCGCCATCCTCCCCCACCATTGGAGCCAACTCACCACCAGGTGGTGATCAGTTGACAGCTCCGCCCCTCTCTTTACCCGAGTGTCCAAAACATGTGGCCGCAAGTCCAATGACACGACCACAAAGTCGATCATCGAACTGCGGTCAAGGGTGTCCTGGTGCCAAGTGCACATATGGACACCCTTATGTTTGAACATGGTGTTCATTATGGACAATCCATGACAAGCACAGAAGTCCACCGCTTGGGTTCAGATCAGGGGGGCCGTTCCCCCCAATCCCGCCCCTCCAGGTCTCACTGTCGCTGCCCACGTGAGCACTGAAGTCCCCCAGGAGGACAAGGAAGTCCCCAGAGGGAGCACTCTCCTGCACCCCTTCCAAAGACTCCAAAAAGGATGGGTACTCTGAACTGCCGTTCGGTGCATAGGCTCAGACAACAGTCAGGACCCGTTTTCCCACCCGGAGGCGAAGGGAGGCTACCCTCTCGTCCACCAGGGTGAACCCCAATGTACAGGTGCCGAGCCGGGGAAAAACAAGAATTCCGACCCCCACTCTGCGCCTCTTGCCGATGGGCAACTCCAGAGTGGTAGAGCCTCCAACCCCTCTTACGGAAACTGGTTCTGGCCAACGAGCCCCTCCCCCAGGCCTGGCTTCGGGGGGAGGCCTGGTAACGCACGTCCGGGCAAGGGAGACCCGGCTCCACTGATATTCATATTCATCAGGGGGGTTGAGCTGCGCTTTGTCTGGTCCCTCACCTAGGACCTGATTGCCATGGGTGACCCCCATGGGCATGAAGCCCCTGACAACATAGCTCCTGGGATCATTGGAATGCGCAAACCCCTCCACCGCGGTAAGGTGGCAGCTCCAGGAGGGGTTTGTATAGCCCAAAGTCACAAAATACATTTGCCTCGGAGGGCTTTACAATCTGTACAGGGAGTGACACCCTCTGTTCTTAGACCCTCGGTTTGAGTGAGGAAAACCCCACAAAAAACCCCTTTAACAGGGAAAAAAGGTGAAGGAAACCTCAGGAAGAGCCACAGAGGAGGGATCCCTCTCCCAGACAGACAGACGTGCAGTCTGATGTCACGTGTACAGAACAAATCAACACAGACATATTGTACAATCACAATGAATGATAATGGTGATTTTGGTGATGTTATGTAAGTGGAAGAATGCAGTCCTCAAAATTAGTTTTATGTGGACATTAAAGGACAAATCCTAATAAAAAACAACTCCAAGATTCTTTACGGTGGAACTGGAGGCTGGTGATCCCGTCTAATGTAACTAAGTCTCTAGAAACAGAGTTTCTGAGGTGTTTGGGTCCAATTACAAAAATTTCAGTTTTGTTTGAATTTAACATCAGAAAATTGTACATCATCGCACTTTTTATATCCTTAAGGCATGCTTTAGTTAACTGATTGGTTTAATTAGGATTGATCAATAAATATAATTGGGTGTCGTCAGCATAACAATGAAAATGAATGGAGTGATTCCTAATAATGTTCCCTAGAGGAAGCATATATAAACTGAATAGAAGTGGTCATAGTACAGAACCTTGTGGGACTCAGTGACAAACTTTAGTATGCATGGAGGATTCATCATTGACGTGGTGTCAAACTCGGCACCAAGATCTAACAGGACAAGTTCAGAGATGAGTCCTTTGTCTGATGCCATTAGGAGGTCATTTGTAACTTTGATTAGTGCGGTCTCTGTGCTATGATGTTTCTAAATCCTGACTGAAAATCCTCAAATAAACTTCAAAAGTGGAACTAACCTCCACATTAAGCTGGTCGTGCACCACTAGTGCTTAATGTCATACCTGCTCCCTTACTGACAAACATGTCAGTTTACCATTTAGCTTTTTAAGCCTCTCCCTCTCTGCTCCACCTTCCCTCTTGGGCTGTCGATCTTACTCCATTTTTCAAGCATATAGAACTACAGGTGCAAGAGGAGGGAAGAGGGGACGGCGCGCATCTTGGTGTGTGTGTGTGTGTGTGTGTGTCTGCATGCAGTGCTGTGACAGAGAGCCTCACAAAAAGAGAGGGGGGGGTGGGGTGTTTGTGCCCAACGTTGCTGACCGTAAGCATCAGCGAGGCAGATACCCTAATGAGGCAGATACGGTCAACATTTTAAGAGTAGACTTAAGACTTTCTTTTTTGATAGAGCTTATAGTTAGTTCATGGATCATGGCCGCTGCTGTGGTCCTGCAGGACGTCCACTACATATGTTATTACTGTCATTATTGCTACCATATCTCCATTACAGTTTATAGTTAGTTAATAATTTGCTGCTGCTGTGCATCTGTGTATCTCTCTCTATTTATCTATCCCCCCTTTTCTCTCTCTCTCTATCTGTCCCTCTCTATCTTTAACTCAACCTTTAACTCAAAAAAACGAAGCCGCAGACCGCATGAAATCTGAACGTGGGCCGTGATTGACCCCCGGACCAGACTTTGGACATGCATGCTCTACCTCAACACACCATCCATCAGCAAACTACACTCACAGAAATGAATCATGGTAGAGTTTATTTTTAAGCAAATAAATCTATTTGATTTTATTTAAATACTCTTACTCTCTATACTAAAACTTAAATTTATGTATTGAAATTAATTATAATCTGTATAATTCTGTCAATTATAAAATATATTTAATGTAATTACCTAATACATATTGAAATGGTTTAAATAATCAAAGCTGTGAAACAAACAAGATTCTTTTATTCTTTTATGTATGTGATTGGTTTACATACAACTTAGAGGAAGTGAAAACGGGAAACAGGAAATGATGTCCTTATTTTCCGCTGGACGCCATCTTCATTCCACAGACTGATACTTCAGGCTTCATGGTGAGTAATCTGAGTCATCCGTTGTTTACTTACATCCACCTGTGTATTATTCGTGCAGTTTTTATCATACTACATTAATATCAGTCAATTGATGATCAAATTTACCTAGTTTGAGTAGTTTTATCTTTAGGCCTACTACGTTGTGCGCTTGCTAGCGTTAGCGTTAGCTAAAACGGGTTATGTTAGAGAGATGTTTTGCACCGAGAAGCAGAGCCATTTTCCTTTTGGCGCCAATGTTAAATGATTGTGTCGTTTGTTTCGGCGCCTGGTCTATTTTGTGCGCGAGCCGGGCAGGAAGTCAAACACTAGAGAATTTAGTTATCATTAACATGTTAGCAATTAGCATGTATTTAATTCTTAGTTAATATGTTAGCATTAGCATGTTAGCATTAGCATGTTAGCAATTAACATGTATTTAATTCTTAGTGGCTTCTTAGTAGCCACTAGTTTTAGCATTGGCTGCTAATGTTAGCAAATAGCATGTCTTTACAGCTAGCGCTAATGCGCTCGCTGCTCTGCTGTCTCAGTTTGTATAATATTCTTACTCGCTAATGGTCTAGCATCTAGCTTAGCGTTTCCATTTCCCTTTCTATCTGTTTCTCAGTTGTATTGTGTACCCTTGCGGAGAGTTTCTAACCAAATCTCGTTATACAAGTATCTGTACTGTATAATGACAATGGAGTTTCATTCCATTTCAGGTACCTGGACCTGATCAGAGTTTTCCATACCAAAGGTGGAGCTGCAGGAAGACAGATCAGAGTCGTGATGACAAAGACTTATAATGTAAGTATTTTTTGGTCTAACGTAATACACATATGGTTTGTTTGACTCAGCCATATGAGAAAGTTCCTTTGTTAATGGTTTGGAAAAGGATAGGCACTTTCAAAATTACTGTGTAGTGAACAGGCTCAGACCTGTGTGAACTTTAACTGAGTGGGGTGAAACCAGGTGATTTCAGGATGGTCAAGGAGGGAAATGTCAGTGGCTTGGCTGGCCTCAGCACATGCGTATTAGTCTGTCTATGACACTGACGAGCATGGAATCTTGTAATGTTTGTTTCAGAGTGAAGACATCAATGTGAGGCATGATTGTGTGCTGAGCTGTCTGAGCATCTACCTCAATGAAGACCTGGACGCACTGGTCAAAGAATATGTGGTAAGTATGTCATCCTTCTGTACTTTATGGTAAATGCTATTAATTTCTCTCCAGGTGTGCCTGATAACATGTGGCGTTCATAGACAGAAAAGGTTTGCCTCTTTCCTACTGTCCTTTCTCCCCTACATTGTATCAAAGAACAGTTTCTTTCAGATATTGTTTTTTTTACATTTTAAGTTAGTGTGTTTTGTTGATTCAGTTTTCATTGTTGCAGATCAAAGGCTTCTTTGGATAAAGTGCAGTCTCTTTTGTCTCCCCGGAAATCCTTAAATCTTAAAGGAGCTCGGAACCTTACCCTCAGAGGAGGACTAACCTATAAACATGTAAGTTACTATCTTATATTTTATTTGCATCATTAAAAAATCACTAAATTAAAGGATTAACAGTATTACTTTTGAGCAATGAGACACGACATGCTGTTCTTTATGGCACATACCCACAAACACGGTAAAAAATGGTATTTTTGTGATCAACAATGCTTTATCATATCTAAATAGTTGATCATTGAATGTACAAATCCATTTATACATAATGTAATATTGTTCTCTGTTTTCTCCATCTTTCAGGACATCGAATGCAGTGAGGCCCAGGCAGACGTCGTAGGGACGACCAATCGAGCTGAGAGTGATGACCCTGATGAACACTTTGCAGATGTCGGTGTGGTCCTGGAAGGGGTCGAAGTTCTCCACAACCTCCAGAGTATCAACCATGCATGCGTGATGCTTTATGGGTTGATCTACGCACTTCATCTAAGCTATCCAAAAAGCTTGAAGAATACATTCAGAGTTCACCAGAAGATCCTGATGGACCTGGAATCGTCCAGGCCTTCCCCCAAAGTACGTGCACTGAAACTCAAATTGCTCAGATGACTCTTTTTTGGGGGGTGGGGTGGGGCAGGGATGGGATGGGATGGGAGGGGGAAGTACTACATATAAGAGCAGGTCTTTTCAATATATCTTATTATTGCGCTCGTTGCAGCAAATACTTGATTCCACTGAAGTGTTGAATAGTGATTGATACTCACAGAACACAGGGCAGTAACACTGACCAGCTTGAAAACCAGTATTGCAGTATTGCTCCATTAGAGATGGTGTATACTTCAAGGAAAACCCGTTGCTGTCAGGTGATGAGTTAAAACTTTGTTTAACCTAACTTGCCTCTGTTCTATTAAAGCTAGAACATTTTTTATGTTTACGTTTTTCATGTTCCATCTACAGCAGATGGGTTGAAGAGCTATACTACCTGCTGAGTACTGTCTGTGCCTGTGTCTGGGTGAAGAGAAGAGGTTGACATTTATTAAAAATAAATTTGTTGAATCAACAAGGTGGTCTGATTGTATGCATCATTGAGATTGTTAAATAGAAAATGGAAAAATTAATTAATCACTAAAATACATCAATTTAATGCATTTTGATTGAAAGTATATTTATTATGTATTTCAAACACATACACATTAATCGCCTTGAATAGGTAACCTAATAGAAAAAAATCAGTTAAATATTAATCATAAAAATACATAAATTTTATGTGTTTTGATTGAATTTAAGCTTAATTGGTATGTATTTCAAACACATACACATTCATCTTAAAATAGGTAATCTAATTACTATGCAATTCAAATAAATATACTTTATGTATTCTGAATACATAATCTGATTAATATGCATTTCAATTCAATACATTTTATTAATCCTGAATACATAAACCTGCTAAATATGCATTGCAAATGAATAGATTCTATTACATTGATGTACATGCATCATGTAAAGTTTATTAGGTAGGTTTATGTTCAACATATAAAAAAAATTTAATGGAACTTTGTCATGTAATTATTTTACATAAATCTTAAAAGTTAGGGTTAAATATTTCTGTGAGTGTATGTAACTACCTTTCAGGAATGGCTGCACTGTCTGATGCATCTTCTGATGATGAAAAAATCAATCTGGCTATACCAGAAAGCCTGCAGAGTAAAAGGTTAACAAAAAATACAGTTGGAACTGTAAAATTTAAATTGACATAGGCACATATATGGGAACAACTCTTGCTTTTGCCACTTAAATTTCTTCACCAAGAGTATGACATAGGAACTACCTCTAAAATAGTTTGAAGTTACCACTGCAATTAGCTCTGCCCAAAATACTTTAATTCTTTGATTATGCATTGACCTGCCAGTGATAACACTATGTCTGTTAAGTCCTCTCCTGCAAAGCGACACCAGTGTTCTCCAGTCCATGATCACATCTCACCCTGGTCAGTAATCCAAAGTTCTGAACATCAGCTATGTACAGTTGTGCTCATAAATTTACATACCCCTGACCCCCGGCAGAATTTGTGAAATATTAGCCAATTTTTGGAAAATATGAATGATCATGATAAAAACCTTTCTTTTATTTAGGGATAGTGCTCAGATGAAGCCATTTATTATTACATACTTTTATGTGCTCTTTTAAAACATATTGATACCTAAAATCACTTAATCAAAACTTCACATACCCTGATCAAAAGTTTACATTCGATGTCTGGCCTAATATTATACACACATGTTGACACACACAGGTTTAAGTGGCTATTGTGGGTAGGTTTCCACACCTGTGACTTGTTGAAATGTGTTTCTTAGCGCTGCACATTTCATCTAAGGCTGCACTGAATTAACTGGATACTGAGCCATGGGGAAAGTAAAAGAACTGTCAAAGGATCTCATAGGAAAGGTATATATTATTATATATTATAAATCTGGAAAAGGATACAAAAAGATATCTAAAGATTTGAATATGCCAATCAGCAGTGTTCAAACTCTGATAAAAACAAAAAAAAAGTGGAAAAGACCACGTAGACCAACAAAGATTTTGGCCACAACTGGAAGGAAAATTTGTTGGGATGCAAAGAAAAACTCATAAACAATGGGCTGCATGGTAAAGTCGCACCTAGACAAGCCTCAAAACTTATGGAAGATGGTTATTTGGAGTGATGAGACCAAAATTGAACTTCACACCGTCACAACCACAAACGCAATGTTTGGAGAAAAGTAAACAAGGCCTTTATGAAAAGTACACCATCTCTACTGTGAAGCAGGTAGATCTCTGCTTCACAGTAGGAGGCGTCACAAAAGACTATATACATTATATTACAGTACATTACAGTATAAAGATGTAAGGATATGAAAACTTTTGAAAAGTGTTTTATTTATTGCATGTTTCATTTAATGATTGTGCCATTCTGTGATGCCTTATAGTTTAATTTGAAGCCCAATAAAAATGTATAAATTTTTTTTGTCTTGCTTACTCATGTTTTCGTTATACAGTTCATACAGTTTATACAGTTACACCTTTGAAAATGTAGACCATGAGCTTCCATTTACATACTGTTCACCTGCCTACCTTGGTAGTAGACTGTGTCTTCTTGTGTCTCCCTTCTATCATTCAGTGGCTCATTCAGTGGCTCTCCTGTCTCTTCTGAGAGAGGTTTCACAATACAATATTGGGAATGCTGCCTAATAGTTTCTTAATGGTAAAATCTTGTATTCTAACATCAGACATTTGTGTGTTTGGTTAACAAAGTATCATGCTGCCCAAACAAATCTTATGCCAAATAAAAGGGAAGCCTCAAAATCACTCCTTCATGTTGAACTATATTTAAAGCATCATCATGCACTGGATTTTCTCATATTTATTATACAGTACCATTTGTTAATTGTTTTATTTGTTAAAGTTTCAGACGAATTGCCTTTGAAGTTTTCATTACATTTTCAGTTAATATATGTGAACCACTGAGTTAAATAAATAAAAAAATTGTTCCGAAAAAAATCTCCCATTTTTCTATTTCCGTCTTTGAATTTGTTGTTCTCCTTCATTTAATTTTTACACAATGTTACTGTTACCATTACCAAGATTTTATGTTAAGTTATCTGTCCATCTCTATTGGGGTGGCAGTAACTGGAGTAGCTGAAGAGATGCCAATTCTTAAAGGGCACCTACTGGTCCAAAGAAACCCAGTAACTTCAGCCTTCAGCATTTTGAAGGCCTTCTTGTGTTTTTCTCTTGTCTTCCTGAAAGACCTGGAAAGTCCAGAGCTACCCCTGCAGTTTGCCTTTGAGCAGTCCTGGTCCAAGGGGTCCCTGCAGCTGGAGCTACATGAGATAAGATGTCGAAAAGAGGACCAGATCATTAAGTGGAGGCGTAAGTAGTATGGCAAGTTTCCAGTTTGATCTGGAAACTGACCACTGAGCTCTTACCTGGATCAATTCCTTGAAAGACCACAACAGCTGCTTGACCTGATGGTACCTTTCACTCTAGTACTTTAGGTTTACCAACTGACACCTAGTAGGCAAGGCCAATGTGGTAGCAGATTACCTTTCCAGGTTGCCACACAAGGCCAAACTTGAGGGGGATAATGTGGCAGAGCAACTAGGTCACTGACTGAGACCAGTTACAGGTTCAGGTTCAGGTTTCTTCATTTGTCTCCACCAGGGAGAAATTTGTCTTAGAGATGGGAAAGGGATGGTTATAGCACCGTAAACACATACCAACATACCACAAACAATACAGACAGAGCAACCTACAATATACACATACCAGCATGACATGAAATAAAAAGATAGGGGTAGGCACAGGCACAGACACAGACACATTGGCTGTTCTCACCCCCTGCCCCTGACTATCCTAAACCATACCATCTCCCACTCCATCATTCGCGAAGCATTCACATCAACGCACATCACATCCTTCCCTCCATACTACCCCATTCCCATACCAAGCACATTCATAATACAAATAGCAGTAACATTCATCCTGCCATATATATAGCTCAGTCATACATCCCCTAAAAATGATCACACTCACAGCAACCAATCCATTTCCACACCAACATACATACACTAAGTTTATAAACTTTATAAAAGTTAAGAATCCGTCCGACACAATTACATTCATTTCCGGTCATTAATTAGCTTAGTAGATAAGGGAATAAAAGAGTACCAGCAGGTGATACCATAACGAAGAACTGACTCAACTGTTGCTCTGTAAAAGATGAGCATAATGTTTTTGCATACTCCAAAAGTATGCGCAAAAAATGAAGGTGCTGGTGGATTCTGGCGCAGACATTGGCCACCTGAGTCCGCCAACTAAGGTCACTGTCTACCTGTTCTCCCAGATACTTAAAACTTTTCACGACGATGACCTGGCCATGTATAGCCACTGGGTCCTGGCCACCAACAGATCTGGGATCCAGCAGCACCTCTATTGTTTTTGTTGTGTTAAGTTAGTTAAGTTATCATTACTTCGCTCCACCATGCAGATTCGGCATGCCATCTCCAATCAGTTGTTCTGATGACAAAACAGGGGTGTAAACATTCTCTCCTACATATGATGATGTGAGTTTTCAGGGTCAGTGTGGCATTTACTATGTTAGCTTCCCCGCTAAGTCAGCTGAAGGTCGGCCAGCAGCAAGGGGAATCTACAACACCTATCACACATCTCCTGAACCGACTCATTTGACTTTGTCTAGCCCTGAGAGGTTCTCTGGTGAGTCTGGTGACTGTAGGCCATTCATTACCCAGTTCGAGCTACATTTTGAGTTTCAGGCAGCAGCCTTTCCCTCTGATTGCAGTAAGGTAGCCTACATGATTTCTTTCATGTCTGACCGAGCCAAAGCCTGGGCCACAGCTGACTGAAACCGCCGTTCGGCTATCTGCAATTCTCTGCCCCTCTTTCTAAAGACATTTACACAGATTTTTCAGACTGTTGCTCCTGATCGAGAGGCCGCCAAGGCCTTGGTTGCCATGCGTCAAGGCAGGCGAAGTGTTATGGACTATGCTATCGCATTCAGAACACTAGCAGCAAATAGCCTTGGTGGATACTTGGTGGCCATTCGGAGCGTGTTAAAGACTCTCTGACTCCTCTAGACCTACCCTCCGAGCTTGATGCCCTAGTCTCCCTAGCTTCCAAGATTGACAAGAGATTGTTGGAGCGTGATCGGACCAGAAACTTCCCCTCAAGTCAGCTACCAGGCTCCTACCCCTCCTGGGGGCCCTCGCCCAGATGGACTCCTGCTCCAGCACTCACGCATGCAACCAACACCAGGAGTGACACAGAGGAACTGATGCAGATTGAATACACTCGGCTCTCTCCGGAGAAAAGCCTACGAAGACGCAACAAGGGTCGATGCATCTACTGTGCCCAGATGGGTCACTTCCTCGAGAATTGTCCTATTCCCCGCAATGGTTCTTCCCGTCAGACCTCTGTGCTGGTATGTACCTCCCCCAGTAAGAACAGACCCTGCCATCAGTTCTCCCATGTTACACTCTTCTCAGAATCTCTGTCCCTCCCTCTTACTGTTGTCATTGACTCTGGTGCTGATGCTAGTCTCATTGATAAGAATTTGGCCAAGCGAATGAACCTTTCGTTTGTCCCTCTAGACTCCCCCGTGCCTGCCACCGCCCTAGATGGCCATGTGATGTATCTGGTTACCCACTGCACCTCTCCTGTGACTCGCACACCGAACAGATAACTTTCCACCTTTTTGAGGCACCCCAACACCCACTTGTGTTAGGCTTTCCCTGGTTAACTTTGCACAATCCTCATATAGACTGGGCCTCCGGCAGGGTGCGGTCATGGGGAGGCAACTGTAAGATGCAGTGCTTTTCGGGTCCTCCTGTTTCCAGCCTGGAGGTGGAAGTTTTCACCTCGCTCGAGGAGGTCGACGAGGAGGAGTTTCCAGATCTGTCCTCAGTTCCATCCTGCTACCTGGAGCTTAAGCAGGTATTTAATAAGACTAGAACCACTTCACTTCCCCCTCACCGTCCTTATGATTGCTCCATAGACTTACTTCCTGGTACCTCCCCCCCCGTGGCCGTCTGTACTCGCTGTCGGGACCCGAGCACCAAGCCATGGAGGAGTACATCGGCACTGCTCTCAAGGCTGGGATTATCCGGCCTTCCTCATCTCCTGCTGGAGCTGGGTTTTTCTTTGTGGGGAAGAAGGACAAGACCCTTCGACTCTGCATTGACTTTTGCGGACTCAACGAGATTACTATAAAGAACAGGTATCCTCTTCCACTCATTTCCTCTGGGTTTGAGCTCCTCCAGGGGGCCAAGGTATTTACCAAATTGGATTTACGCAATGCTTATCAGCTGGTTCGCATCAAAGGGGGGGATGAGTGGAAGACAGCTTTTAACACTCCCACAGGACATCTGGCCTTTTGGGCTCATCAATGCCCCTGATGTCTTTCAGTCACTGGTAAATAATGTTCTTCGTGAGTATTTGAATAAGTTTGTTTTTGTCTACTTAGATGACATTCTGATTTTCTCTCCTGATTTGGAGATTCACAAGAAACATGTCTGGCAAGTACTAGAACAGTTGTTACTTAATCAACTGTTTGTCAAGGCTGAGAAATGTGAATTCCATGTGACTACTGTGTCTTTCTTGGGGTTTGTGGTATCTGAGGGGAGAGTCAGCATGGATCCAGAGAAGGTTCAGGCAGTGCAAGAGTGGCCCACACCCACATCCAGAAGAGAGGTCCAGCGGTTTCTAGGGTTTGCAAACTTTTATTGGAAATGTATTTGTAACTTCAGTCACATTGCTTCCCCGTTGCATGCTCTAACCTCCTCCAAGGTGCAGTTTCTCTGGTCCCCCCAGGCAGAGTCAGCCTTTCAAAGACTTGAGAGCAGCTTTATTGTCGCCCCTGTGTTGATTCTTCCTGACCCCAAATGGCAGTTCGTGGTGGAGGTGGACGCCTCTGATTTGGGTGCTGGGGCGGTGCTCTCCCAACGTTCCGAAAAGCTCCACCCTTGTGCCTTCTTGTCCCGCAGGTTTTCTTCTGCAGAGAGAAACTATGATGTTGAAGAGCATGAACTTCTGGCTATTAAGCTTACATTGGAGGAGTGGAGGCATTGGCTGGAGGGGGCTGAACATCCTTTCCTGGTCTGGACGGACAATAAGAACATCGAGTACATCAGACAGCAAGGTGGTTACCCGATTCAATTTCATCATATCCTATCGTCCTGGCACTAAGAACATTAAGCCTGATGCCCTGTCTAGACTGTTTAAAGGTGAATGCGTGCCCAAGGAGATGGAGACAATAATCCCTGAGATTTTGGTTGTGGGTTGTGTCACCTGGGAAATAGAGGAGCGAGTTAAGAGAGCTAATCAAGGGATTCAGGTTCCTCCGGCAGTACCACCCATAAAGTTATTTGTCACCCTTGAACTTCGGGGTTCTGTGATTACTTGGGCTCACGCTTCTCTGATCTCTTGACATCCTGGTTTCCGCAGAACTCTGACCCGGGTCTGTGAGAGGTTTTGGTGGCCTAGTATGAGGAATGATGTCCGTGAGTATGTGGCAGCCTGCACAACCTGGGAGCAGAACAAGAGCAAGAACGTCTCCAGTGCTGGACTTCTCCAGCCCCTTCCTGTGCCTCAGCGGCCCTGGTCTGACATTTCCCTCGACTTTGTGACTGGTTTACCACCCCCAGAGGTTAACACTGTTGTACTTACGGTAGTAGACAGTTTCTCAAAATGGTTCAGTTCATATCATTACCAAGCATTCCTTCCGCCAGAGGTGCTTATGTCTCATGTTTGTCCAGTCTTTGGATTTCCCAGGAATGTCCTGTCTGACCGGGGTCCGCAGTTTGTGGCTCAGTTCTGGAGGGCTTTCTGCCAACTCATGAGTGCCACAGTTAGTCTGACCTCAGGCCACCATCCTCAAACCAATGAGCAGACGAAGCGGTTAAAACCAGGAGCTGGAGAAGGGGCTCCGCTGCTTGGCTTCCCAGGATCCTGCCTCCTGGAGCAAGTACGTCATGTGTATGATTACAACATGCTTCCCAGCACTTCCGTGGGCATGTCTCCATTCCAGTGTGATTTTTGGTACCAGCCGCCTCTGTTTCCTGCGCTGGAGAGGGAGGTCGCTGTCCCGTCCGCTGTTGCCTTAGTCTGCCGTTCCCGACGGATTTGGGCTTGGGCCCGTATGAACCTCCTCAGGGCTTCCGAGAGCCACAAGAAGTTCGCTGACAGGAGGAGGAGACCTACACCAGTCTATCAAGCCGGACAACGGGTGTTGTTGTCTACTAAGCACTTGCCTCTCAAGGTGGAGTCCCGTAAGTTGGCCCCTCGTTTTGTTAGACCATTCCCTGTGTCTAAAGTTGTTAATTCTGTGTCTGTGAGACTGAACCTTCCTAGGTCTCTTCGTGTCAACCCCACCTTTCACGTCAGTGAGATTCAGCCTGTCAGGACCAGCCCTCTGGTCACGCCTGCCAGGCCCCCTCCTCCCGCTCAGATCATCAATGGGGGTCCGAGCGGGACCCCCCATTGACGGTTCGGAAGCTGTTAGCTGTTTGCCCCCAGGGGAGGGGTTTTCAGTACCTCGTGGACTGGGAGGATTATGGACCGGAGAAGAGGTCTTGGGTCCCCTCCCGGAACATCATGGACCCTGACCTTATACGGGAGTTTAAACGTGACCACCCACATAATCCTGGGCCTTCTGGGGCCAGCCGTTGAGGGGGGGTACTGTCATGCCTATAGTTTTAGTTTGTTTTGACTCCCTGTTTTATTGTTTAGTTTCCCTCACTTCTATTTTGTGCTCATTCTAGGTGTCTTCACTCCCTGTGTGATTGTCTATTGTTTTCACCTGTGCGTCGTTAGCCCCTCCCCCTCATGTGTGTATATTTGTCTGCCTCTCCCAGTATGTCTTAGTTAGATTGTCTGCATCCGGTTGTGAGTAGCTTTCCAGCATTTTTCCCCTGTGATTAAGTTTCCCCGTGATTTGACCCTGTTTGTCCCGTTACCCGTCTTTGCCTAGCGTTTTTGTACCTCTGCCTGAGTTGACTGCCTTTTCGTGCACCGACCTGGACTGTTAAATAAACCGCCTCTCCACACCTGTCTGTCTCTGGTCTGCTCTGTGGGTCCAGTTGTCTGTCTGTACCTGACAAATACAGGTAATCCTTGTTTAAAATATTTGTGTTTACAAAAAAGTTGTTCATAATTAGTTTCTTATGTTAGGCCTAGTGGGACGGGCTACAGGTTTTCAATTATGGAGACTTTTCAAATCCATCACCTGTAATCATGTTACATAACAGTGGCTACTTCTCTGCAAATTGAACTAGCTCAGCTGAAGTGCAGGGAGAGGGCACAGAAATAAATCAGGGCAGGCATCACACTGAGTACCAGACTGAGTACCAGTCCCTGCAAGTATCTGTCCTGGCAGTTGGAGTCTCAGTGTAATGAGGCACTCAGTTTGTGAAAGATAGCCGTATGGTCTACTGAAGGGCAAACACACAAGGACACAACTGCTGCACCTCACCCACAGCGACTGAAACTCTGAACTGAAAAAACACTTTCTTACAGACTTCAAGGCCCAATTTGAGCTTTTCAGTCCATGTCAAAATAATTAAGGAGAAATAACAGTGGGCATTATTTTTTCACCTGTGTCTCTTTGGCACATATCATTATACTGAAGCCAGATAAACTCACTGTATGATATAAGTATTATATTATGTATAAGTAAATAAAGTCACCGAAGGTGTAATATAGAATGGAAGGGTTTTCACTTAATACTGAATGACAAAGAATCATATAGCGCTGCTGAAACATTTTAAATTATTGTGCTGAGCACTAAAAAAAAAAAGATAAAATAAGGGGAAAAAAATGCTGGTCCATAATTTTTTGGACTCTGTACTTACAGGTACTACTCGAAAATTAGAATATTGTGTAAAAGTTGTTTTATACAGGCAATTCAACATAAAAGGTGAAACCACATTTTATAGACTCATTACATGCAAAGTGAGATATTTCATTCAAGCATGTATTTGTTTTGATTGTGCTCATTAGGACTTGCAGCTTCACAAAACCTCAAATTCAAAAACTTGCTTGAAATCAATAAAAAAAGGATTTTAAATACAAAAATGTCAGGCCTCTAAAAGTAAAATCGTGCATCTGTACTTAGTACTTGGTTGGGGCCCCTTTTGCATGAATGACTGCTTTAATCCGGCGTGGCATGGATGCTACCAGGTGGTGGCATATCTCAGGTGTTATGGAAGACCAACATGCTTCAATTGCAGCCTTGAGCTCTTCTATGTTGTTTGGTCTTTTCCCATTCAGCTTTCTCTTGGCAATGCCCCACAGATTTTCTAAGGGGTTCAGATCAGGTGAGTTTGCGAGCCAATCAAGAACAGTAATCCCATGGTTGTTGAACCAGGATTTTGTACTTTTGGCAGTGTGGGCAGGTGCCAAGTCCTGCTGGAGGATGAAGTCTGCATCCCCATAAAGCTGGTCCGCTGAAGCAAGCATGAAGTGCTCTAAAATGTCCTGGTAGATGGCTGCTTTTATGCTGGACTTGATAAAGCACAGAGGACCAACACCAGCAGCTGATATGGATGCCCAAGTCATCACAGACTGGGGAAACTTAACACTGTACTTAATGCATCTTCCATTTTGCGCCTCTCCGGTCTTCCCCCAGACTCTGGGACCTTTGTTGCCAAATGAGATGCAAAACTTGCTCTCATCAGAAAAGAGGACTTCGGACCACTGGGCAACAGTCCAGTCTTTCTTTTCTCTAGCCCAGCTAAGGCGCCTCTGGCGTTGCTTGCTCATGAGGAGCGGCTTGACAACAGGAATTCGACATTTGAAACCCCTGTCCAGCATCCACCTGTGTGTCTTGAAGCAGCAACTCCAGCCAGTCCACTTTTATTGATAGTACAGCTGAAGATAGACAGGAAGCAGGGGACAGAGAGAGGGGGAATGACACGCAGTAAATGGCCGTCCGATGTGGGATTCGAACTGGGGCCAGCTGCAGCGAGGACTGAAGCCTCTTACACACGGGGCAACCGCTTAACCCACTACACCACCGACCGCCCACACTTCCCCCACACTTTTGAATGGCCCTTTTCTGACCATCTTCTATCTTCTCCAGGCTGCCGTCATCCCTCCGGCTTGTACACAGTCTTCCACACTTCTGCCTTACACTTAACTGTCCATTAATGTGCTTTGAGACAGCACTTTGAGAACACCCAGCTTCTTTTGCTATCACTTTTTGTGTCTTACCCACCTTGTGCAGGGAGTCAATGATGGTTTTCTGCACAACTGTCAGATCAGCGGTCTTCCCCATGATTGTGAATTCTTCTAAACCAAACACACAGACTTTCTAAAGGCTCAGGACCCTTTTGCAGGTGTTTTGGATTACTTACCTGATTAGTGTGTGACACTTTGAGCCTACAATATTGAAGCTTTTAAAAGTATTCAAATTTTCTGAGTTTTTGAATTTTAAGTTTTCTGAAGTCCTAATGAGAAAAATCGAAACACATAAAAGCTTTAAATATCTCACTTTGCATGTAATGAGTCTATAAAATGTATTGGTTTCACCTTTTATGTTGAATTGCCTGAATAAAACAACTTTTACACGATATTCTAATTTTCCGAGTAGTACCTGTAATGCTGCCCTTGTGCTACTGTACAACAGAACACTGTATCTTTGCTGGGGATCATTAATTAAACATTTATTTGATTTCTGATAAGATTAAAGTTACAACAATTCACTTTGGGGAAGGAATTGAGTAGGATCCATAAAGAAAAAAAGAACATCTAAAATCGAAGGCTGTGATCAATTTTCTGTTTTTAAATTTACAGTTTTTCATCATTATCTGCACATTTTCAGCAGATCGAAGTTATGCAAATACACAGATTCTGTTTACATAGTTTCTCAAGACTGACATAGCAACATCAAGATTCAAAGTTCCTTTGGATCACAGCTTTGTCTTTGCTTTCAGTCCCAGAAACTAGAAAGCATTTTCTCAGTGAAATATGACCGGAGCTCCTGACCACATTGGTCCACCTGATGCCTGGAAACAGGAATAAATTAAAGCTCTCTCAATGTGTTGTAAGGATGAAGGTTTTTTTTAAGACTGCTACTTAGTGAGCTGACATATCCTGGTTCACAGCCTGGCGACAGGGACAGGTTTATGGAGGTGGCAAGGCAGTGAAAGAGGCTCAACATCTGTACTTTGAAAAAAGCCATTCTCCGTTAATAGTTCTGCTGGTGTCTGGAGACATCTCAGACAGATCACCAATGTCGACCTAAGGTTTCCCACGGCATTAATGAAGTGCCTGGCCAATGACCTAACTAACAAGTTCTATTATTGATATGAAAGAAAAACAGAATTCTGACACCATTCCTTGTGATCCCAGCCACTGACTGCAGCTCCCCTAATACAATAGCCCTGTTTACACAGAAAATTCTACAGTGCCATAAAGAATGCCCTCCATTACACTTTTAGACACCGAACCAAACAATGGCAACACATGTTGCCCAAGTATTTGATTGTAAACATCATTATCATCATCAACAAGTGTTCCGGAAGCTAAAGAGACTCAATGAGCTGGTTGTCATAGCGATTCCAGCAGTTGAAAAACACAGGACACAGCAGCTTTGGTATTGAATCATCACACACTCAGTACAGAAAAATGTGTTATTGGTCATGGGTTTGGTACCCATTTGAAAGCCACAGCCTTCTGGTTTACACTCAAGAACAGCTGTTAGCACTAGGCAGCGCCAGCATACTCTCTGTGGAAAGGCCAGGTTGTTGTGAATTCCTCCTTTTCAAAGTTACACACACCAGGGCTTAATACCTAACACCAATGATCCATGCCAAAGTGAGGAAAAGAAGCCTGGTGGAAAAAGCTGTTTACATGGGAAATGTAAGATCTCACCCTAATAAGATGGAGGAACTAACGGTGCTAACCAGGCTACAGAGGGAGTATCAAGAGTGTAGGAGGGAGTGGCTGTTATCGTTAACAACAGATGGTGTAATCCTAGACATTGTGAAAGACCGGATATGCAGCCCGGACACTGTACTGCTTGCTCTGGGACTGAGACCTTATTACCTGCCGAGAGAGATGTCTCATGTAGTGACTGTTTACATCCCGCCTCCACCAACCCGTCGTCAGCCTGCAGTGTCATCCACAACATGACAGCACAGCTGCAGGGCAAACACCCGAGTGCCCTCATCACTATCTCAGGGGACTTTCTTTTCACACAGTATGTGAGCTGTCCCACCAGAGAGGGCAGGACCCTGGACTTAATGTATGCAAACGTAAAAGATGCATACAGCTCAACTGCCCTTCCCCCACTGGGGAGGTCAGACTACAACCTGGTACACCTCAAATCCTGCTATGTGCCTCTGGTAAGGAGAACGCCTGTGGCCAGCAGAACTGTGAGGAGATGGACGGAGGAGGCTACTGGGGCACTTCAGGCATGTTTTGAGGTGACAGACTGGAATGCACTCTGCGAGGCCACACGGAGAGGATATTGATGGGCTCACAGAGTGTATCACTGATTACATCAACTTCTCTTGCTGAGCTCTCGCCGTAGGCAGTCACATTCTTTCTCTCTCCCTTATCTTGCTGATCGTTTCTCACTGTGCCTCCTGTCTCGTCTCTACTTCTCCCTTTTCTGTGGTGAAGTCTCTCAAATCCTAAATTATGGAATTGATCAGCTGGTCCCTCAACACTATTGATACTATTTTTTCACGAAGGAATGCTGGTCCGCGAGGGACTCTTGGAGCAAGTGGAACATCGTCTGCCTGGGAGCTCTGTCCCTAGAAGACATCGAGGATGTCTACATATTTGGATTTGTGATAGCAGGTGTCCTAATGATTGGCATCGGGATGGCCCTAATCTATCAGAACATTGGGAAGCTGTCAGCCAATAAGGAATCCCCGAAGCTGTCGGCTGTCATCACACACCAATGCAGAGCCCTTGCTGACCAGGTGAAAGGGCTACATCAGAAGGTGACACAGATTGAGGAACTGTTACTTGACACCGCAGTCCTGTCTGGGGAGACTCGGAAGAGGCTTGACCAGATCTGTGATCAATAGATGCCCCCCGACGTCTGGATACCATCATGAACATGTTTTCGGAACTGGGTAGAAACATCTCCACCCAGGCCGCAATCAGTGTTACACGTCTGGAGGAGGTGACTGGGGTCTCTCGGCCCTGCAACGGAATTTCGAGTTGGGGGGCAGGCAGAGTTAGGTTTTAGACTAAATTGTCTGATTTCCTGAATCCCTAAAATGAAATGATTTCTTGCATACTTGTCCCTGCTATTCTCTTCTCCCAGAGGTCTTTCATTGCAGTTTACTTTGTTTTGTCTATGCTCCACCGCACTGCACACTCCAAGGACACACAGCTGTGTTAACAACAGCTCATCATGACCAAAGAACATCATATCAATTTGACAAGGCTGACTCCATGTACTGTAATCTCTCTGCCCTCTAGTCATACTGCCTGGGTTGTCACGTTTCTCTTCTTTCCCTATCTGCATGTGATCGAACAAAAAAGACACCAGAGCGGGTGGAATAACACCGCCCTGTACAACGTTTTCCTGAAAGGGCTGGCGGCTCACTACCAGGAGCTACTGTTGCCACTGGACCTGCCTGCAGACCTGGACTCTCTCATCGCGCTTGCCATCCGGACAGACAACTGGGTTCGCGAGCTCCGGCAACCACGGAGCGGTTCGACACCGGAGAGGACTCCAGGCTTCACAGCCCCGGACAGGCAGGCTCTCTGTTATTCGCCGCCAGAGCACGGCTTTCCCTCTTCCACCGCCAGGGAGGTGGAGCCCATGCAGCTTGGCAGGGCGAGGCTGACGCTGGAGGAGCGATGACAGCAGGAGGGCAGCTAATCACCTCGTCACCGCCTGTCCGGCCAGAAAGCCCCGGGAGGTGAGTCAACCTCCAGCCACAGCCCTCGTTCCACGCCGCCTGACGCCAGTTAAGGTAATGCACCACGTCACTACCACCGCACTAGGAGCTCTCATAGACTCAGGGGCAGATGAAAGCATGATGGACTGGGGGTTAGCGGAGAAGATAGGCCTCAGGGCTGAACTTTTGGCCAAACCCATCTATGCCAGAGCACTAAATGGACAGGAACTTTTCACCATCACACACATCACAGAGCCTCTCAAGCTCCGAATCAATAGACACACAGAACACATACGTTTTTTCTTATTCAAGTCTCCTGCACATACTCGTCTCTGAGTGATGACGGCGCGATTATTAATCTTGTGACTGTGAATCCCAAAGCAGACCCTGAATACCCAGACCTGAGTGCCGTGCCGTCCTGCTACCATCACCTCAAGGAGGTCTTCAGCAAGTCCAAAGCCATGTCTCTCCCTCCACACAGACCATACGATTGTGCAATTGACTTAATCCCCGGTTCAACCCTGCCCAAGAGCCGCCTTTACTCCATTTCGGGGCCGGAAAGAGAGGCCATGAAGAAGTATATCCAGACCTCCCTGAAGGCAGGGCTCATCCGTCCCTCCTCTTCTCCAGTCGGCGCAGGCTTCTTTTTTGTTGGTAAGAAGGATGGGTCGTTAAGGCGGTGCATAGACTATAGCCCGCTTAATGACATCACTATTAAGAACCGATATCCTCTACTACTCATGTCGTCTGTTTTTGACCAAATCCAGCAAGCCAAGGTATTCACAAAATTAGACCTGCGCAACGCCTACCACCTGGTGAGAATCAGAGAGGGAGATAAATGGAAAACAGGGTTTAACACCCCTACTGGTCACTACGAGTACCTGGTGATGCCATTCGGGCTCACTAATGCCCCAGCAGTGTTCCAGGCCATGATTAATGATGTCCTTAGTGACTCTTTAGACCATTTCGTGTATGTTTACCTTGACGACATCCTCATCTACTCTCCTGACCTAGACACGCACAAGGCCCACGTGGCAAAAGTTCTCAGGAGACTCTTAGACCACAAGCTGTTTGTCAAGGCAGAGAAGAGTGAGTTTCTTGCCGACACCATCTCCTTCCTGGGCTTCATTGTAGCCCCTGGAAGGGTGCAGATGGATCTGGCTAAAGTGAGCGCAGTTCCTTGGTTTTGCTAACTTTTATAGGCGGTTTATCAGAAACTTCAGCGCAACAGCAGCTCCGCTCCATGCACTCACCTCCACCAAGGTGCACTTCCACTGGACTACAGAGGCAGAGTCCGCCTTCCAGAACCTCAAGCGCCGCTTCACCATGGCCCCCATCCTCACCATGTCCGATTCTCAGCGGCAGTTTGTGGCGGTGAAGGTGGCTCTGGAGGAATGGCGGCACTAGTCGGAGGGGGCCAGTCAGCCGTTTATTGTCTGGACCGACCACAAGAACTTGGAGTATATGAAAAAAGCCAAAAGAATAAATTCTCGCCAAATTAATAAAATAAATTAAATAAATTAAATAAATAAATTTCTTTAACAGGTTTTCTTTTTCCCTCTCCTACAGGCCGGGGTCCCGGAATGTCAAGCCTGACGCCCTGTCACGACTCTTCGACCCCGAGCCTGTTGCCAAGGAGCCTGAGCCCATCCTTCCACTGTCCTGTGTGGTTGGAGCGGTTTCCTGGCAAATAGAAAAGGAGGTTAAGCAGGCTAATGGTGAGGCTCCGCCACCTAGTGGGTGCCCAGAGAATCGGTTGTTTGTCCCAGTTGAGTTGTGCCCACAGGTGATCCACTGGGCCCACACCTTGCTGCTTTCCTGCCATCCGGGAGTTCGGCGGACCATGTTCGCATCTGGGCAGCCGCCCGTCAGGTACTCATCCGCCAAGGGGACCGGGTCAAAAGGGCTGCGGACCGGAGAAGACGACCCGCTCCGGCGTACCAGCTGGGCCAGAGGGTATGGCTCCCAACCAAAAATCTCCATCTCAAGGCTCCATCTCTCGAAGAAACTGGCACCGTGCTTCGTGGGTCCGTTCCCCATCACCAAGGTTGTCGGACCTGCAGCGGTTCGCCTTCGTCTGCCCCGGTCTCTCCGTGTCCACCCCACGTTTCACGTAAGTCGGGTCAAACCAGTCAAGGTCCCATGGTCCCGCCCCTCCCACCCCCTCCTCCTCCTGAAGTAGTAGATGGGGGTCCAGTCTATAAGGTCAAAAAGTAACTGGCTGTGCGCAACCGGGGCCGGGGCAGTCAGTTCCTGGTGGACTGGGAGGGGTACGGCCCGGAGGAGCGACAATGGGTTCCTTCGCGTCACATCATCGACCACAGCCTGATAGATGACTTTTATAGAGATCACCCTGACCAGCCTGGGCCATCAGGAGTCGGCCCTAGAGGGAGGGGTACTGTCACACCGCGATGAGGTCAAGCTGGGTTTTTGTTATGTCTTGTCATTTCCTGTTTTATTTTGAAAGATAACTCTCCCCTCGTTTCAGGTCACTTGCCCTTCCTCGTGTGTCACCGGTCTGATTGTCTTCCCCGCCCTGATTGTTTCCACCTGTTCCCCATTACCTTGTGTATATATTGTCTGCGTCTCCCTTTGTCCCGTGCCGAAGTGTTTCGTCTCTCGTAGCCTTCACCAAAGCCTTATTTCATAGCCCACAGTCACAGCATCTTAGCTCTAGTGTTCTTTTGTTTGCCTTCCTCGTAAGAGTGATTTTCTGTTGCACTTCGTAGTCTAGTCCTTTTGTTTCTTTGTATTTAGCCTAGTGTGTTTTCAGCCTCGTTTTTGAGCGCCTTAAGTTAATGTTTCATAGCCTTTTGTTGTTCCTCGTTGAGAGTGATTTTGATTTTATTAATCTTTAATAAGAGTAGCCATAGCCTTTTGTTGTTCCTCGTTGAGAGTGATTTTGATTTTATTCATCTTTAATAAGAGTAGTTCAGTGTTTTTTCCTCCTTTGGAGTGATTTTTTTGTTTCCTCTAGTTTAGGCCTTTTTCATAGCCTCACTCAGTCGAGGATATTGTCGACCTGAATAAAACAGCTGTCTGCCAAACTCTGCATCTGAGTCCTCATTGAGTCCCGGCCTGACATACAGGAGGAAGCTGGAGGGGAAGCTCCAGCAGCACAATTTAAAAGATGTATTGAGTATCATAAGAACCATTGGAATTAAAGTGCTGGTAATAGAGGGGGGAACAACACCAGGGAGTGGGTGTGGTATATTTTTGAGTCTGCTTTATTTGAACTTATAGGAATTCGCAGAGTAAACAGATGTCTTAAGGCAAATTGGAGAAAGCTTTTAGCACCATAGAATTGAGCGATTGGCGGTCATCTTAATATCAACTATTTTCTGTACAGTATGCCTCCCCATTTAAGGTATACATGGCAAGATTGCTGTAAGCCCTTGAGATGACGAGAGAGGCTTGCACCACTGGTCATTATTACCAAATACGGAAGAATGTATGGTGAAACGTTCATAACATTAATATGTAATCGCTTAATTTGCATATTAGTATATAGCAGGGCAACGCCTTAACACAGTGGGAGAATCGGGGCTGCAATCTGACCATAGGGACCTCAGCAGTCTTTAATCTGACCTCAAGGATTCTCTTCATGCACTCAGAGTATGTAATGGCTTGTAATAAAAAAGGAGCATTCCTTAAGAAAGAAGCCTCGAGTTCTGTTCATTCTTTTTCACTCAAACAAGCACGAAGAGAGTCGTCAATACACGACAGAAAATTCCTGGCACCCCAGATGGGACTCTGCATCTGAAAAAACTCCAGCTCTCCAACCCCAGGGAGAGAGGGAGACAGACAGCTGTTATAGGTGAGTCTTCTCTCTCTATTTCCTTTTTTTTATGGTTGGAGAGGCCTTGGAGGCCTCAGACAGAGTGAACGTGTGCTTGAGTGAGAAAGAGTGCAGAAGAGCTAAATTAATGAGGTCCCTAAAAACTAAACTGTAATGATAAAGAGAAGAGTCTCACAATTGGAAGCCCTAAATTTTAAAGTTTTATGAAGTAAAGAAAAGAGATGGAATACAAGCTCATTGATCCGGAGTGTATATAGTGTGCACCTATAACTCTGAGGAAATGCAGCTTTGCAGCTAGAAGAAATATAATTGAAAATATGTGTGCAAAAATTTGATGCTAAAATTCTCATTATGGAGATTCTTTAAAGACGTATCCTGCGTCTGGGATTTAGTGCAGCCCTAAGCTTGTTACGCGCATTTGAGACCAAAAGATTAATGGTGACAGTGATAAATGAAAGTCGCACATATTATTTGAACCTATACATGCGTGTGCGAATTGGAAAAGTCCTAGGCAAATTATAAAAGATAGGGTGTAAGGTAAGTATGTATTTAGGAAATCGCACGCCCAAATTAAGAAGTGTCAGAGATTAAGGATTTGTGTCTGATCAGCACTAAAAATCCTATGAAGAAAAGAAATTATAACAGAGAAGAGCTCAGTGAAGTTAACTGATTACATTCTTGTCTTTCGTACTGTATTGGGAGGATGACGTGAGGATTCCGCAGGAGAAAGGTTACCCCTGCAAGTGTACCAAACTGAGATTTGAGGACAACAAAAAGGGTGATTGAGTATTGTCTGTTGAGATTCAGAAAGGGTGTTTGACTAAAACAATTTTGACAAACTGTTGGTTTACTCTTCTTTTTGGGGGCCATAAGAAGTGTTTTGAATCAAGAATTTTTGGAAAAACGGGTGGTCTATTGTTTATTTCGGGGATTGCATAATAACTTGAGTACAAGAGGCTACAGTGTAAAACAAAGATCTGAACCTTCCGCTTTCCAATTTTTCTGTACAAATGTTAAAGAAACTGAAAAATAAAAACTCCAGTGTGGCAATGGGTGCGAGTTCAGCAAAAGCAACCACGCCAGTGGAGATTGTCGAGAAAAATAATCCCCTTGTAAAGGGTATTGGTAAAATATCTAAGAAATTTAACAGAAGATGGCCAGAAATAGATCAAGTTTGGCCTGCAGAAGGGACCTTTGACCCAGAAGTGATACGAACCTTGCAAGTGCTCGTCAACACATACAAAGCAGAACAGAAGAAAGGCAGAAAAGGGCAGATAAGAAAGGAAAAACGGGAAATTGAATTGGCAATTTTGGCGCTGTTTAATCAAGAGGGGCAAAAACTATTAAAAGTAGCAAAGGCCAGGTTAGACAAAAATATAGAAAGATCTCTGGAGACCGCAAAATTAGCCGAAAAACACAATGCTCCCTTCTCGCACATTTCTCCGCTTATGACGCCTCCACCTTACGAGACAAAAAGCGAAAGCACGTCACTTTATCCGCAGTTACCTCTACTCACGACAGAAGGAAGATACAGTCTGGAGAATGAAGATCACCAGATACTTGAGACTGGAAGAGCAACAACGACTATAGTGATGACACCTGAGACCAAAAGTAAACAACGACCGACCTCATCAGCTAGTGGAGACCCATGCACATTGAAGACACAGCTGAAGGATAAAGATGCAGGTGGGAAAAAGAAGACATTGAAAAGCATCAGAGAAGACTCTAATGATGACATATTCATTGGAGGATATGCTCCTTCAATCAAGAAGCTACTCGCCAGAGCTGAAAGACGAGGCAAGAAGACGAGTAATGCACGCAAGACACCTGATCCTAGTGACAGCGATGACGATAGCAACACCTCTATATCGAGTGTAGACAGCGACTCCAGTCAGAAATGGGAAGAAGTGCTGGAGGAAGAATTCTGCAGATTGGAACAGGCGGATGAAAAAATACGCTCTATGAAAAAAGAACTAAGGGAAATGAAAGAAGCACAGGATCGACTGAGTGAGACACTGCAGGAAGAATCCTCCCCAGAAGAGCGAAAACACATGGAAGGGATGATGGAAGAGGTTCAATTAGCGGAGTCCCGATGCCAGATAGAGGTTGAAAAAGCAATAGAGGAGCGTGACACAACCACAAAGAAGCTGAAAGCCCGGCTTCAAAGTAGACAAAGTACACCTCAGCGACGTGAGCTATGCCGGAAACTGAAGAAATCTTACAAGCAATATCCAGTGCTTGTAAGAGGAAGAAAGTTGGAGTACAATCCATGGCCAAACACAGATATGACAGAGATAATAGACAAGCTACCTCCATTGCAAGAGGGTGCTCACCCCTGGATTTCAAAACTGAAAGAGGCAACGATGGGCATACAGCCAGCCATGGGAGACATCAAGAGACTCCTAGCCAACTTATTGGGAGTGCCAGAAATGGAAGAAATATTAACAAGAGCAGGACTCCACAGATACGTGGCTACGTCTGTTCATGACCCAGAACTCTTTTCAGCCAATAAGGGTTGTTTGTGGAAAGCATTGAAGGATATGTACCCTACCAATGTGCATCCTGATAATATTCTCATTGATCTATTGGGAGAAAGTGAAAACCCGAGGGCTTATGTGGCCAGAGCTCACCAACAGTGGAGAAATGTCACTGGGAGAGACCCAAATCTCAATGAATTGGAGAAATCCATAATGAGAGACAAGATTCAACAAGGATTACCCCTGCCAGTGAAAAATAAGCTAGCAGAGGTTGTGGGCTTGAATAGCATGACAAGGAGTGTCTTCACCGACCATATTGCCCATCAAGTTGAACTGCATCGTAAAAAAGAACATGCACAGAAGGCACAAGATCAAGAGACACTCAGAAAACTCAATCAAATCCAGCTGGCAGGACACAAGAACAAAGAAAAGAAGCAAGCACCAGTCATGCAGGAGCCGTCACCACCAGCTCAACCACCACACCTTCTAGCAACTACACCAGTCACTGCTCAACCTCCACCGGTCCCAGTACAACCTCAGGGATGTAGAATACCAAACAGCAGAGGTGCTGGACGAGGTGGCAGAGGAATGGGTAATAGAGGCGCTTATTTACCACCGCCACGATGTTTTAACTGCGGCCAAGTGGGCCACCTAGTTCGAAACTGTGGAAGACAAGTAACAGGAAACCTGAAAGGGGGGTACCCCTACAGAGGGCCTGGACCTCGTGCACAGCAATGGCAACAACAGCGACCACCAATAGGACCGGTGAACCCTTATAGGGGACCGGCACCAGGATTTTAGGGCTGCCCAGATAACCCGAAAGGGGGGTGTCAGCTAGTAGTGTCTAAACCGGAAGATGATCCAACCATTTGGGTAAAAGTAAACGATCGACCATTGAAACTGATGGCAGATTGCGGAGCCACTTTTAACTGTATCCGACCTCATGATGCTACACACCTTCCTATGTCTGGCAAATATGTTCGGACAATCGGATTTGAGGGAATAAAACAGCTGATACCTTCTACAAAACCTGTAGAGCTCCGCTACAAGAATTAAAAAGACGACAATACCTATCCTTGTTTCAGAACAAACCCCCTTAGGACTTCTTGGAAGAGATGCACTATGCAGACTGAAGTGCACAATAAAATGCACACCTGACGGCTGTCTGGTGGAAGTGCCACATGATTATGACCACCAAATGACTATGAGATCAGAAGCAGAAGCACCAGTGGTCTACTGGGTTGGAAATCTCAGTCAAGATCTGATTGAACCAGCGAGAGTGTGGGAAAAGTTCATCATCGCAAACCTACCAGGAGCTAGGTTACCAGAGTATACACCACACTGCACACTCCTATATTTTAAGGATCCAGCGAAGTCAGACCCAGATGAATGGCTGAAAACACAACCGAAAGAAGTTCCACTCAGCTCAGGATGTATAATACTGGGCCCACAAGGTGCAGCAATGAAATTAAATAAAGACGTCTATTTGAATCAAGAACACAGAATCGAGGGGAGTATCCCCCATGTGACTCTAATGATTGCCACAGATTATGAACAGAAGCATATTGGGGCAATGATGGCAGAATCGGAAGATGCCATCTTTGTAACGACAAAAGAAAACCCAGCTGTCTGGATAAGTAAAGGTCGGCAATTCATCAAGATTATGATCTCAGCACAGGGAGTTGGTCAGCCACAGACCGTACAAATGACGAATGAGTCAATGCTGTCTATAACACCTGACAGGAACCTCACGGAGGAAATGCTACAGCAGGTCCAGGAATGCTTGTGGTCTCAACACAACACAGACATAGGACTGGTGAAATCAGCGCAACCAGTGAGAGTGGAACTCAGACCGGGGACTAAACCGCCCTGGAGACCGCAATATCCTTTGAAAGAAGAAGCAGTCCAAGGAATTGAACCTCAAATAGAGGGTCTGCTGCAGACAGGGGTTCTGAAGACAACCAACGACCCCCAAAGCGATATGCCTCTTCTGCCAACAAAGAAGCCTGATGGATCGTATCGCCATGTACATTACCTCAGAGCCATAAATGAAGTGGTCATAGACTATCCAGCAGATGTGCCAGATCCACATACGCTGTTAGCCCAAATTCCACCAGAAGCTACCTGCTTCACAGTCATTGATCTGTGTGGAGCTTTCTTCAGCGTTCCACTGGCCGAAGAAAGCCAGGGATTATTTGGATTCACATACAAAGGACAATCCTATGAGTATACACGTTTGCCAATGGGATTTAAGCACTCTCCTCACCTCTTCAATAAGGTGTTGAAAGATGATTTGGAAGGAGCGGGATCTCAAGTGAGCAGCACAATCATACAGTATGTAGATGATATACTTCTCTGCTCAACGGATAAAGAAACATGCCACAAAGACTCGATTAAGCTGCTGCAGATACTAGCAGAGAAAGGACATAAAGTCTCACAGAAGAAATTACAGTACTGTCAAGACCAAGTTGTGTATTTGGGCCAGACAATTACGCAAGGACATCGAAGCATTTCCGACGATCATCTGGAAGCCATAAGGAAAGCACCAAGACCCAGGACAGTCAGAGAAATGATGAAATTTCTGGGAATTACAGGCTATAGTTCTGCATGGGTTGAAGATTACACCAAACTTACAGGACCTTTGAGAGCTATGATCAAAGATGCAGGAAGTGGTCAATTGCATTGTAATCTCACCTGGACACAAGAAGGTTGTCTAGCATTTGCAACGATTAAACAAAAGCTACTTGAAGCACCAGCATTGGCATTGCCTGATTATTCTAAAAAATTTGTGATGTATTTCTCTTCGTCTCCTGAAGGCAGATATGCATGCACAGTTCTTGCTCAGCCCACTGGTACAGGGACTAGCCCTCAGCCTATAGCATACTATTCTTCTGCTTATTCAGAAGTGGAAATGGGCCTTGCCCCATGCTATAGAGCGCTGACTGGAGTTTATCGGATGTATGAGAAAGCAGCAGCTATTACTATGGGCTATGCATTAACTATTGTAACTCACCACAGTCTGAGAAATCTTTTGAATCATGGCAAATTTATTCTAACAATGCCTAGAATTAGAGACTATCACAGACTCGTAGAACAAGAGGATGTCACTTTAGTCAGGTGCAGCACGATTAACCCGGCTGACACTTTGCCGACTCCTGAGGACGGGGAGCCCCACGATTGTCTAAGAGAAACAGAGAAATATTCTAAACTTCGATCAGACCTTCAAGCACTCCCACTTAGGGAGCCAGATTTAGAATACTGGACTGATGGATCTTGTTACAGAATTGGAGACAAATTAAATGCAGGATATGCAGTTGTTAAAGCGGAAGGCTCTAATTTTGTAACTGAGAAAGCCGAAGCTGTTCCACAGCCATGTTCAGCACAGCTGGCGGAACTGATTGCTCTAACACAAGCTTGTCTAATGGCAGAGGGTAAGCGTGTGACAATTTACACTGACTCTGCATATGCTCATTCAGTTTGTCATCTTTTTGCTGCTGTATGGAAGGGTCGCGGCTTTAAGAAGACTGACGGATCCCCCATACAACATTGTGCGCAAATTGTGAAATTGCTAAATGCTGTAATGAAACCTAAAGAAATAGCAATAGCTAAATGTGCAGCACATAAATCAGATTCATCTCGAGTCACACGAGGTAATAATGCAGCAGATGAAGCCGCAAAGGCAGCTGCTAATGCACTTAACACAGAGAAAGTTATTTTAGTCACACATGCAGTAGACTTAGAAGACAATATCACACTCAGAGACATAGTATTGATGCAAGAAGGAGCCAATGTAATGGACAAACAGCTGTGGGAAACTAGAGGTGCAAGTCAAGATGCCATGGGCCTGTGGAGAAATCATGAGGGCCTGGTGGTTGCACCTCCAGACTTATTGGGGCTACTGATTCAGGACGCTCATGGGCTCGCCCATGCAGCGAGGGGGGAAGTAAGAAGGAAAATTACAAAGGAGTATGGTTTTTGGGCACCGTACTTGCTCGAACAAATTGATTACATCATAGGCAGATGTACTATCTGTCTAAAAAACAACGTTCGGAGGGGAATGATAGTTTCTCCTGGTCATATACCAACCCCAAGAGGCCCTATGCGTGAACTAGTCATTGATTTCACTGATATGATTCGTCCAGTAGGAGGTAAGAGATACATGTTGGTGATTGTTGACAGGTTTAGCAGGTGGGTGGAAGCATGTCCCACTAAAAGAAAAGATGCTTCATCAGTAGCTAAGTTCCTTTGCAGAGAGGTAATCCCTCGATGGGGACTACCAGATAGGATTTCATCAGATAATGGTAAAGAGTTTGTTGATAAAACAGTGAAGCTTATTTTGCAAAAATTAGGCATTGAGCAACGTTTTGGAGCGGTGTGTCATCCACAAAGTCAAGGTATTTGTGAAAGAATGAATGGAGTTCTTAAAAACCGTCTCATTAAGATCTGTCAACATACGGGGCTCAATTGGATTGAAGGGCTCCCATTAGCATTGATGGCTTGCAGATCCAGTGAGCTTCGTGATTTGCATATGACACCATTTGAGTTAGCTGTAGGTCGCTGCATGACCACACCTAGCTTGCGCACTAGCGGGAAGGGCCCAAGCCTATCTCTGCTGGAAGACAATATGAAAGCTTATGTCAAATACATGTCTAACCTCCAAAGGAGTATTTCGGCTTATGTCACCCAAAAACAGGAGCAGACCAAGAAAGAGGAACACAGAGGTGCCACCATCCTACCAGGGGATAAAGTGTTAGTGAAAGTGTTCCGCAGGAAGTGGTTTCACCCTCGTCGAGAAGGACCATTCCAAGTCCTTCGCAGCACAGGAACTGCAGTTCAGGTAGAGGGATCACCTACCTGGTTCCACGTCAACCACTGCATCAAAGCACCAGAGGATAACGAAGGCGATGGAGAACAGCCACGAGACACAGAGAGCGGTGACGATCCGGAGGAGAAACAGAGGCATAACGACGATGATGGAAGTAATGTTGATCATGCATCTGCTTCAATGGGCGCCGAGGGCCATGCTTGCTTCGACACCATCGACTTCCAGCATGCTCCAGAACCAACGGAGCCACAACAAGGGAGAAAATCAACCCCAGATCAACCAGTCGAACCAAGAAGCCCCAGACCGGTTCGGGAGATCCGAGTCCCGATTCGGTTCAAAGACTACAGTTAAAGGAGCCTAAGGAATTTTGTCACCCTATCATTTCTATCTTTCTCTCACCCCTCTATCTTCTATCTTAATGGCCGAGGCAGTAATGAAGACTGACCTCCAACAGTGGGGTCAAGTGCTAGTAACCTCTGACTACCAGGTAAAGGGTAAATCAAGCAACGAAGACAATCGTTTCAAGGAGTTGTTCCTTTGGATTTAAGGACAATTAACTGTTCAAGTGAGGTTCTAAGATTACCTCAATGCCTGCATATGGATGTTGTTTTATGTAAGATGTATTTCAAGGGTTCTTACATGACAATGATAGTCTATCAAAGCTAAGGATAAAAGAAAAAAGGAGTTTGACATTATATTGCATGTTTGTATTATTTTATTAATGCATATGTGTTGATTAGAGTTTTTCCTGATAATTGAATGAAGCTAAGGTTAAAAGTCCAAGTGGGTTTTTGAGTATTATAGGAAATGATGATTATATTGCACCAATGACTCACTGTTGATATTTAGCTTTAATTGGTCGTTTACTGCAAAGCTTGAACTAGTGAGTATGCGTAAGCTGTTACAACGACGATATTTATTCATCACTTATGTTCACTTTTAATAGATGTTTGATTAGCAGCTACGGTTAAAGTTGAAAGTTTCTGATGCATATGTTGTACATTTATAGTGGGGTTTTCAGTTGTGGAAGCCTGACGGCTTCCAAGGGGGGATATGTGGTATATTTTTGAGTCTGCTTTATTTGAACTTATAGGAATTCGCAGAGTAAACAGATGTCTTAAGGCAAATTGGAGAAAGCTTTTAGCACCATAGAATTGAGCGATTGGCTGTCATCTTAATATCAACTATTTTCTGTACAGTATGCCTCCCCATTTAAGGTATACATGGCAAGATTGCTGTAAGCCCTTGAGATGACGAGAGAGGCTTGCACCACTGGTCATTATTACCAAATACGGAAGAATGTATGGTGAAACGTTCATAACATTAATATGTAATCGCTTAATTTGCATATTAGTATATAGCAGGGCAACGCCTTAACACAGTGGAAGAATCGGGGCTGCAATCTGACCATAGGGACCTCAGCAGTCTTTAATCTGACCTCAAGGATTCTCTTCATGCACTCAGAGTATGTAATGGCTTGTAATAAAAAAGGAGCATTCCTTAAGAAAGAGGCCTCGAGTTCTGTTCATTCTTTTTCACTCAAACAAGCACGAAGAGAGTCGTCAATACACGACATGGGCCAAAAACATGAATCTATTTTTCAATAGGTTTGATGGTAACCCCACCTACCCCCCACTGAACTCTTCGTGTGCACATCATCAGCAGCCAACCAACACTCTGCACCTCTTCAGACCCTCTTCAGTTCACCTACCAGCCCCACCTGGGAGTGGATGACGTCATCATCTTCCTGCTGAACCGAGCCTACACCCATCTGGAAAAGGCAGTGAGCATGGTGAGAGTCATGTTCTTTGACTTCTCCTGAATTGTTAGCTACCTGACTGGCAGACCACAGTATGTACATCTACAGCACTGTGTATCGGACAGAGTGGTTAGCAACATGGGAGCTCCACAGGGAACTGTCCTGTCCTTTTCTATTCACCCTATACACCACAGACTTCAGCTACTGCACAGAGTCCTGCCATCTTCAGAAGTATTCTGATGACTCTGCAATAGTAGGATGTATCAGTGGTGGAGAGTACAGGGCAACAGTCCAGAACTGTGTTACATGGTGTGAGCTAAACCATCTACAGCTCAATGTGACAAAGACCAAGGAGCTGGTAGTGGACCTTAAGAGGAAAAATACACAGGTAACCACTATCTCCTTTCAGGGGGCCTCGGTGGACATTGTGGAGGAGTATAAGTACTTGGGAGTGTACTTAAGCAACAAACTGGACTGGAATAAGAACACTGAAGCTGTCTACAGAAAGGGCCAGAGCCGCCTCTTTCCTTGAGGAGGCTGAGATCTTTTACCATCTGTGGGGATGCTGAGGATGTTCTTGGTTTTTATTTTACTGTTACTTGTTTTACTTAACTGTTATTTATTTCAAAGACAAAATTCTTTATAAGGTTTTAAATTTACATATTGTCACTTTAATATGACAATATGTATTGTCAGTTACTTGGTTTTTGTTTTACTGTTACTGGTTTTATTTAACTGTTATTTATACATGTCTTTATAGTGTGTATATAGTGTTAAAATAGGATATCGTACAGGTGTATGGTGTTAAAGTTTTGTTTTCTTGCTATTGTTTTCTGGGGGGGGGGGGGGGGGGGGGACATGAACTTGGACTAATGCACCTCACTCCTCTCCAGTGTTAAGTTGATTGACTCAGTTAGAGGCTGCCATCTCTCACGCAAAGACTCACTTTCCTCCTGATAATCTGAAATGCTTGCCTGTCTCTCTGCTGTGTCCTATCTGCAGCGTCATGCTGCAACTTTATTTATTGCCTTCACCGCAGACCTGTGTTATTGCTTTGAGACTCAGTTTGTGAAGTTGTGTGCTAAGGGGTTTGTATTGCCAACCGTCTCATTAGTGGAAAATGTGCTATACCTCCTGAGTCACAGATGTCCACAGTTAACAGTTAGCCCAGTTTCGTAAAAACGAAACGAAAAAAGATAACACCCATCACTGCAGTTGTTGATTTTACATTCAGTATAATAGTATATGGGTGATTAACCTTAACTGCACTGACTGGTGTAGTTTTATCACAAAGGTGAGCTTCAAGTTTGACAGTAGACTTCAAGAGGAGCCCCCCCCACCCCAACACCAAAACCAACAACATGTCTGCTGGAATCCACAATCTCCCAGGACCTGAAATCGGAGACCAACATAGACACTATAATCAAAAAGGCCCAACAGAGGTTGTACTTTCGACCTGCCTAAGGAACTGCTGATCCAGTTCTATACCACTATTGTTCAGTTTGTTCATCCATCACTGTATAGTTTCGATTGACCACCAAACAGGACAGAAATGGACTGCAATGGACAGTCAGGACTGCAGAGAGGCTTATCGGTGTCAGCCTGCCCTCCATCTATGACTTATACCCATCTAGTCAGGAAACAGGCAGAACACATCTGTGTCAATCCATCATGCCCCAGACACAACCTGTTTAAACTTCTCCCTCTGGAAGGTGCTACAGAACAATGTATGCTAAAATAAACAGACATAGAAACAATTTCTTCCGACAGGCTGTCACTAACAGCTAAAATCGGACACACAGTGACAGTAACATTACTCTTCACATTATAATTAATTTCTCCTCACTGTCTACATTTAACTTACTGTGCAAATATACCTATATGCTGTTATACCCACCTACTGTGCCGTACTTCACCCATCTAGTGTATATATATATCAAATCAAGTCAATTTTATTTGTATAGCCCAAAGTCACAAAATACATTTGCCTTAGAGGGCTTTACAATCTGTACAGGGAGTGACACCCTCTGTCCTTAGACCCTTGGTTCGAGTGAGGAAAAACTTGCCCACAAAAAACCCTTTTAACAGGGAAAAAATGTGGAAGAAACCTCAGGAAGAGCCACAGAGAAGGGATCCCTCTCCCAGGACGGACAGACGTGCAATGGATGTCACGTGTACAGGACAAATCAACACAAACATATTGTACAATTACAATGACTGATAAAATGACAATTAATTGCAATGAATGATAAAATGACCACAGTAGCAGATATGGTAGTAATAATGACAGTAATAATATGCGTAGTGGACGTCGTGCAGGATCACAGCAGCAGCCACGATCCACGAGAACCTGCTGGACGACAGCACAGAAACTCCGGGGAAGTTCGGTTAGTAACATGCATTAATAGGACATGTCCACAGATGGGGGAGAGAGAGAGAGAGAGAGAGAGAGAGAGAGAGAGAGAGAGAGTCCCCCGGCAGTCTAATCCTATGGCAGCATAACTAAGGGATGACCTGAGCCAGCCCTAACTTTAGGCTTTATCAAAAAGGAAAGTTTAAAGTCTATTCTTAAAAGTGTTGACTGTGTCTGCCTCCGGAACCCAGAATGGTAGATTGTTCCACAGAAGAAGAGCCTGATAGCTGAAAGCTCTGGCTCCCAATCTACTTTTGGAGACTATAGGAACCACACGGAACCCAGCGTCCTGAGAGCGCAGTGTTCTAGAGGGGTAGTGAGGTATTATGAGCTTTTTTAGATATGATGGTGCCTGACCATGAAGAGATTTGTAAGTAAGGAGAAGAATTTTAAATTCTATTCTAGATTTAATAGGTAGCCAATGCAAGGAAGCCAAAATGGGAGAGATGTGATCTCGGATCTTGGTTGCTGTCAGAACACGTGCAGCAGCATTCTGAATTAACTGCAAAGTCCTAAGAGGCTTATTAGAGCAGCCTGATAACAAAGAGTTACAATAGTCCAGCCTTGAAGTAACAAATGCGTGGACTAGTTTTTCTGCATCCGCTTGAGAGACAATGCGTCTGATTTTAGCGATGTTACGCTATGTTGTGATGTGATAGACTGGCACCTACTGTTCTCAACCAAAGCCAAATAATTAATACTGCCGTGGACCTCAAGGCCCACACGTGACCTTGTGTAACCTTAGGATAGAAAGTTCCATAACACTAAGTAATGTACTGTGGTGGCTATCTTACTTGTTCTTTTTCTTGTTCTTCATTTCTTTGTTTATAACCACTCTAATAAATGACAGGAGACCGTTAAGCATAACTCTGGCTGGCCGCGGACACAGACGTGTGACCCGGTGTCATGGTAAAACGACCATGACGCTCCACCATTTCTTTATTAACAAAAACATGAGACACACCCTCTCACTTCCTGATGTTAAGAATGCAGTCTTCGAAATGTGTTTTATGTGGACGTTAAAGGACAAATCCTGATCAAAAACAACTCCAAGATTCTTTACAGTGGAGCTGGAGGCCAGGGTGATCCCATCTCAAGTAACTAAGTCTCTAGAAAGAGAGTTTCTGAGGTGTTTGGGTCCAATTACAAGAACTTCAGTTTTGTCTGAATTTAACATAAAAAAATTGTAAGTCATCCAACTTTTTATATCCTTAAGGCCTGCTTGGAGTTTAGTTAACTGATTGGTTGCATCAGGCTTGATCGATAAATATAATTGGGTGTCGTCAGCATAACAATAAAAATTGATAGAGTGATTCCTAATAATGTTCCCTAAAGGAAGCATATATAAACTAAATAGAAGTGGTCCTAGTACAGAACCTTGTGGGACTCCATGACAAACTTTGGTATGCATGGAGGATTCATCACTGATGTGAACAAACTGAGATCGATCTAAGAAATACGATTTAAACCAGCTTAGGGCGGTTCCTTTGATGCCAATTTGATGTTCTAGTCTCTGTAAAATAATTTGATGGTCAATGGTGTCAAATGCAGCACTAAGATCTAACAAGTACAGAGATGAGTCCTTTGTCTGGCGCCATTAGGAGGTCATTTGTAACTTTGACTAATGCGGTCTCTATGTTATGATGCACACTAAATCCTGACTGAAAATCCTCAAATAGACTATTGTTATGGAGAAAGTCACACAGCTGATTAGCTACAGATTTCTCAAGTATCTTAGACAGAAAGGGAAGGTTTGATATCGGTCTGTAGTTGGCTAAGTACTCTGGGTCTAGAGTGGGCTTTTTAAGAAGAGGTTTAATTACAGCTACCTTAAAGGACTGTGGTACATATCCTGATAATAAAGACAGATTAATCGTATCCAATAAAGAATGACTAACTAGAGGTAAAACATCCTTGAGCAGCCTGGTTGGGATGGGGTCTAAGAGACAGGTTGACGGCTTAGCTGCAGAAATGATTAAAGTTATTTGATGAAGGTCGATGGGAGAAAAACAGTCTAAATACATATCAGGTTTTACAGCTGTTTCCAAACTTGCTGTATCAGAATGCAGATCAATGCCTGTTGAGGGCAAGAGGTGATTAATTTAGTCTCTAATAGTTATAATCTTATCATTAAAGAAGTTCATGAAGTCATTGCTACTTAGACCTAAAGGAATAGATGGTTCAGTAGAGCTGTGATTCTCTGTTAGCCTGGCTACAGTGCTGAAGAGAAATCTGGGGTTGTTCTTATTCTCCTCTATTAATGAAGAGTAGTAGGCTGCTCTGGCATTACGGAGAGCCTTCCTGTATGTTTTGAGATTATCTTGCCAGACTAGATGAGATTCTTCCAGTTTAGTGGCACGCCATTTGCGTTCAGATTTACGTGCCTCTTGCTTTAATTTACGAGTCTGCTGGCTATACCATGGTGCTAGCCTTCTTTGTTTAATTATCTTCTTTTTCAGAGGTGCAATAGAGTCTAGAGTTGTCCGTAATGAGCCTGAAATACTATCAACAAGATGGTCTATTTGTGAGGGGCTAAAGGAAGCAGACAAGTCCTCTGTTACAGTTAGACATGGCATTGAATTCAATGCTGAAGGAATCACTTCCTTAAATTTGGCTACAGCACTATCAGATAAACATCTGCTGTAGGAGTTTCTGCACAAAGGCTTATAGTCCAGTAATATGAACTCAAAGGTTATCAAAAAATGGTCAGACAGAAGAGGATTCTGTGGAAAGACTATTAGATTATCAATTTCAATGCCATATGAAAGAACAAGATCAAGAGTGTGGTTCAGACAATGAGTCGGTTTATTTACACTTTGACAAAAGCCAATTGAGTCTAATAAAGAGATAAACACAGTACTAAGACTATCATTGTGGTTGTCCACATGAATGTTAAAATCACCTACAATAATTACTTGTTATAAGGATCAAGCCTGATGCAAATTCTGCAAATTCAGATAAAAATTCAGAATAAGGACCAGGAGCTCGATATACTGTAACAAATAAAATTGGCTGCGATGTTTTCCAGGTTGGGTGAGTGAGGCTAAGAACAAGACTTTCAAATGAATTATAATTTAGTTTAGGTTTAGGATTTATTAATAGACTTGAGTCAAATATAGCTTCAACTCCACCACCTCGACCAGTACTTCGAGTATTATAATGACTCGGAGGAGTGGATTCATTTAAGCTAACATATTCATCCTCCTGCAGCCAGGTTTCAGTAAGACAGAACAAATCAATATCATAATCAGATATTAATTCATTGACTAAGACAGATGTAGATGACAAAGACCTGATATTCAGGAGTCCACATTTAATTCTCTTATTTTGGACTGTTGGAGATGTTGATTTAATTTTTATTACGTTTTTATGATGAACTCCTCTTCTGTTTGTTTTATCTTTAAATAATGTAGGTGGACGGGGGACCGACACAGTCTCTATACTAAAGGACTGGGTGGGCAACTGCTCTAATGGAGGCGCAGAGAAGCATGTAAGACTGCAGCTCTGCTTCCTGGTCTCAACTCTGGGTTGTCGATATGGTTTTGGTCGACTAATAAACTTGGCCATATTTCTAGATATGAGAGTCTCTCCTAATCAGACCAGGTTTTCCCCAGAAAGGTGTCCAATTATCTATGAAGCCCACATCGTTTGCTGGACACCACCTCGACAGCCAGCGGTGAAATGACGACATGCGGCTAAACATGTAATCACTGGTCACATTGGGGAGGGGACCAGAGAAAACTACGGAGTCCGACATCGTTTTGGCGTATTCACACACTGATGAAACGTTAATTTTAGTGACCTCCGATTGGCGTAGCCGGGTGTCATTACCACCGACGTGAATAACAATCTTACTGTATTTACGCTTATCTTTAGCCAGCAGATTCGATGTCGCCCGCTCTGGCCCCCGGGATGCATTTAACTGAAGCTACCTGCGGTGGTACCGCACCGGCTACAGGGGACTGGCTAACTATCTGAGCTACTGACTGTTCGGTGGTGCGGTACTGTGCCTCTAACTCACTGACCCTCGCCTCCAAAGCTACAAATATACTACACTTATTACAAGTACCGTTATCACTAAAGGAGGACGAGGAGTAACTGAACATGTGGCACACAGAGCAGGAGAGAGCAGGAGAGGAGAGGCCATATGTACTGTAAGCGCCATTTATTATTTGTGTTATTTGTGTTTTGTGTTCAGTTGGGCTAGACGGGAGGAGGTTTCCGTGTGTTTGAATGGGTTTTGAGCCACAGGTGTTTTGGGCTTTTGTGGCTTCCGTAGGAAGCAGGAAGTGAGAGGGTGTGTCTCATGTTTTTGTTAATAAAGAAATGGTGGAGCGTCATGGTCGTTTTACCATGACACCGGGTCACACGTCTGTGTCCGCGGCCAGCCAGAGTTATGCTTAACGGTCTCCTGTCATTTATTAGAGTGGTTATAAACAAAGAAATGAAGAACAAGAAAAAGAACAAGTAAGATAGCCACCACAGTACATTACTTAGTGTTATGGAACTTTCTATCCTAAGGTTACACAAGGTCACGTGTGGGCCTTGAGGTCCACGGCAGTATTAATTATTTGGCTTTGGTTGAGAACAGTAGGTGCCAGTCTATCACATCACTGTGGTGGCCGGGGTCCAAGAGACCTATTGCTGCCTTCCTAGACATAATACATAGCTTGCTGTTGATGTTCCAATCTGCGTAAGCAGACATCTGTGTCTCCAGACTAGAATTCCTATTTCCCAGAATTATAACTTCAGTTTATCTATTCCATCGATACAAAAACATCTAAAAGGAATATTGTAACTACACCGGTCCAATGCAAGGATGGCCACGAATCATACTGATGTCTTTTAATGTTTTATTTCTCTCCCTCTCTCCCTCCCTGATCATCAAACACCGTGAAAACTACAAAGAAATATGAATACAAACAGTTTCAGGTTAATGTGCTAGTGTCCGTTGCTCAAACATGTTAACATAACAGAAAGTAATCTCAGACGAAATCACAGAAACATTTACATCGTTCAATATTAAACAAATAAACCTTCATAATACACACAAAATAGCTAAGTGAAATATCATTACCGTGTGTGCCTCCTGGACCACATGCAGAATAAAAAAAATAAAAAAATAAAAGTTTATGCCCCTAGAAATTACGTTAACTCTCCGTTTCAGCCACTCCATGTCGTAGTTCATTTGCAACCATAGCAAACAGTAACCAGTGCATGCTGGGAAACAAAAGCAAAAATCTCCTCAGTTAGGTGGCAAACAATCATGTGACCAATTACTCTATTACTATTACTGTATTAACAACCTAACCTTACAAAAGAGGCTCTAAATATCTAATTTAATAATTCGAACAGTACATATTACTGTTAAATATTACCCTTTCAACAAATAATGTAAACAATTTTTAAAAACCTCTCTAGGACAGTTACAAATATTGTTTAAAGATTCACATAAGGTAATTCAAAAAGTTTCTGATAAAGTTTTTGTCTCTCGACCTATGCCTCACCTCATCAGATTGTCTTGTTCAATAGCTTCGCTACCTCCTCATGCTCTAAACTCAGCGCAAACAAGTCCACAGTTGTCTCAGGTTGGCTTCTTACCTGTTGGGAAGACCCCGGTCCTGCTAAGGATAAATGGACAATATCTTTCACAAACCTCAAATCCAAATACAACAATGAAACACTCTCCTACTGTCTCAGTCAGCTGGCTCCCATCAAGACCAAAACTGTCTCATTCACTCACTCTGCTCCCCAGTACACTCCTGAACTGCACAAAATGATATCGACAGCTTGAAATAGTTTATAACAACCTGTCCTCCTCTCCTGCCACCATGGCCTGCACTCCCACTCCCTCATCCTCTCCCCCTCTTAGCCCCTGTCTCAATTCTCCCCTGTATAACAGGAGGAGCTGTCCAAAATCATGACAGGCATGAAAACCTCTACATGTGTCCAGGACCCCACACATTCCCACCTCATCAAGGGATGTTTACCAGTCATCACCACACCAGTGACGTGGGGTGAGTTTCATGGCTGGTGAGGCACTGACTCCATCAGAATCAGATTTACAAATATATGAACTCAACAGAGTAGATTATTCACCATTTGATCGGCAGCAGTTGACGGGTTTCATATCTCATATCAGCATTCTTTACACATACAAACGTGATGCACATTTCATAATGTTATTATGGTCTTACCCTTTTTTATAAATTGAATCCAATGCGCCAATCCCTCTGGACAAAAATGTCCGTTACTTTTTTGTAGAAGTTTTCCTTGTCTTCTTTCAATTTTAAAAGTCTCTCCATCTCAGTGGAGATCACTGCCCCCTACCATGCAGCAATAGAACTGCCCGCCTCACCTAGTGCCTCTTCACTGCCGTTGTAAGATTGCTGATCACACAAAACAGGTTACACACATATATTATATACATTAGCTAAACTATGGAAAATACAGTAGGGCATATATTAAAAGTGTTTGAAACATTTGATTGGCGACATACAGAGATACATTAACATGCTCTCATTGCATAGCAAAGCACAGTTTGTGAGGGACTGCGCAATCCAAGGTGAGGCTCAGCTTGCTGCTGCCGCATCATTCTTCTCTTACCCGTATTTGAACAGGAAATTCGAAAATTCTGTGATTTTTTATAAAAAACAATCAAAATTGTTTAAGTTAAATGGAAAATTATTTTATAGTTCAAACCATTTGATAAATATAACCACTTAATTTATTTCTTTATTATATATTTTATTTTTTCCATGATGACAGGCTCTCCTGACCGCCAACTGCACCACACTCATCACAGAAATCATTAACTCTTCTCTCAGGTCTGGCTCAGTCCCACATTCCCTCAAACCTGGCTGCTGTCACTCCCATCCTGAAAAAACCTGGATTAAACCCCGACATCATGGCAAACTTTCAGCCCATCTCCAATCTCCCCTTTCCGTCCAAAATACTGAGAGGTACTTTCGCTACACAGCTCAAAACCCACCTCAGCTCAAATGACCTGTTTGAACCATTTCAATTCGGTTCGATTTGGTTTGAAACAGCCCTTCTCAAAGTCAACCAACAACATCAAACTCAGAATCACAATCAGAAATACTTTATTAATCCCCGCTGGGAAATTGTTTTTGTTACTGCAGCTCCCAAACGGGAAGCGAGATAGTGAGTGATAGCACGAAAACAATTAAGAATCAAAACTTTAACAATATACAGTGATCCCTCGTTTATCGCAGGGGATACGTTCCAAAAATAACCCGCAATAAACTAAATCCGCGAAGTGAGTTTTACAATTATTATACATGTTTTAAGGTCGTAAAACCCCTAACCACACACTTTTATACACCTTTTTACACGCATTTTGTACAGTACTCCCTTAAACAGGACGCAAAACACATGTGCGGTTCTCACTTAGCCAATCAGGACGCAGAACACAACGCGCGTTCATACTGTACAGTACGCTGTAAAAAAAAAAAAGCATGCAAAATGACACTGAAAAAAATCCGCGAAACAGCGAGTCCGCGAAAAGTAAACCGCGATATAGCGAGGGATCACTGTACACCTATATATGTCCGATACACAGTGCTGTAGACGTACATACTGTGGTCTGCCAGTCAGATAGCTAACAATCCAGGACACAAGGGAGGTGTCTACCTGCATAGTTTTTAGCTTCTCACTTGGCAGGGCCGGACAGATGGTGTTAAAGGCACAGGAGAAGTCAAAGAACATGACTCTCACCATGCTCGCTGCCTTGTCCAGATGGGTGTAGGCTCGGTTCAGCAGGAAGATGATGGCGTCATCCACTCCCAGGTGGGGCTGGTAGGTGAACTGAAGAGGGTCTGTAAAGGGTTTCACCATGGGCCTGAGTTGCTCCAGCACCAGTCTCTCCATCATCTTCATGATGTGCGATGTTAAAGCCACAGGTCTGTAGTCGTTGGGGTCGCTGGGGCGTGGTGTTTTTGGGACTGGAACCAGACTGGACGTCTTCCAAATCAGAGGGACTTTCTGCAGTCTCAGGCTCATGCCGAAGATGGTGTAAATTACTCCACAGAGCTGGGGGGCACAGGCTTTAAGCACCCTAGGGCAGATGTTATCAGGGCCTGCAGCCTTGCTGGAGTGGAGCTTCTTCAGCTGTTGTCTGACCTGGTCAGGAGTGAAGAACACTGAAGAGGTGGGCGTGGAATTGAGTTGTGTAGGACACGAGTTGTGAAGAGGGGAAAGGGCAGGTGTGAAGTTTAAGCCGATGGGGGGTCTGAGGGGAGGGGGAGGTGCAGAGTGTTGGTTGGCTGCTGATGATGTGCACACAAAGAGTTCAGTGGGTGTGGTTACCATCAAACCTATTGATAAATAGATTCATGTTATTGGCCCACTCCCTGGTGTCGTTCCCCCCTCTATTTGCTGACCTTGCTTGAGTGCAGACGCTTCACTCTTTTGCTCTCCACTTTACTCTGCTTTACTGTTTTTTCTATTATTGTAATCCTTTCCTGTTGCAAAATGTTTTTTGGAAAGCGGGTCCTGGATACCTATATCACTGGGAGTTTAGTTACCGAAGTCTGCCACTTTTATTTTAATCTGTTTTATTTTGTGAGCGTGGCCTATCAGCGGCACAAGCCTCCACTATCGTGACTGGGACTGAGGAGCTCAGCCAACAAAAGCTAATTAGCAGCAAGATGCCTCCCTTTTCCACGAATGATCACCACAAACTGCTACAGAAGATAGCAGTACTGTAAACTAAAATTCATCGGCTCGAAGTGAATGTGGAGGTAAATGGATAATATGGGAATGAAACCACCAATGCCAATGTCCCAAAATAGTGAGAAAAAGCAGGCTAACAGAAAGCTAATTAGCACCACAAAGACGCAGCAGGAGCCAGGTGTAAATGCCACTAAATCAACAACTCCTTTCTGGAACTCTCTTGGTGCAAAGCCCAGGCATCACAAATTGCCTCCCTCAGATATGGGAAGACGGTTAACAGGCAGAACCCAGCACCCGGAGACTCATGATGACACAGAGTGGCCTGCACTGCCATTAAACAGGAATGCATCTTCAACCCCGCTACCAAGGAGAAAAGAACCATGGACTGGAAGTACAACAAAAACAAAGAGCAAATTGCCCCAGGACACAGGGATTCTACTAGAGAACAGATTTACTCCACTTTTCCAAAATCCTGACTCCCCAAAAGAAAGCTCATCTTCCAGCACAAATGTAAAGGTATGAGGCTAAATCATATGCTAAAAGGCTGCAAAAAGAGCTAACGACTGGGCCTGAAACTCTGATAGTGGGTGATGGAGCTGTGGGTGAGATAAATCGCTTTTGCAGCAAGAAAAACACCAAAGTACTCTGTTTTACCAAAGATATGGTGTCTGATATCTCAAAGAAGATCCTGAAGATTGCTACTGAGCATCCAAACAGTTAAATCACTCAGCATACACACAGGAGCCCTTGATGTTGTGAAGCAACAATCAGAGATATTAAAACGGGACTTTGTTGATCTGATGAAGAGAGTCCACCTCTACCAACAGTTAGGCGAGGAGATGAGAGATTCAGCAGGCTGATGATGCTAAACAGATGGCTCAAATATACATGTGCTACTCAATCAATAAACTTTATTGAGAATTTCAACATCTTTTGGGAACACAGGCACCTCTTTAAGGCAGATAGATTTTCCCTTAACAAATCAGGAGTACAGCTGCTAAGCTACAAGATTTTTTATCTTCTGCGTCAGACACCAGCAGCCACTGCCAAGGACCAAAGGCAAGACAATCCAAAACAACAGATAAGGGTGAGGGCGCTGAGATTAGGACTGAACAGGGAGGACAGCAGACCCAGAAAGAACCGGCAACATCATTATTCTCACCCCAACAAGTGGAGTCTCCCCCAGCCCCAACAGGGGACACCCAGATACACTTCTCAATCCCTGTGATGACAGGTAACAGAAAAGTGGTTAAACTGATGAGAAATAAAAAGGGTTCATTTAAATCTGCCAATCTATTGAGTATAGCATGTCAACCACGAAACTTACCAGTGTCTCCTGTTATCCCCACAAGGATAGCCCTACTCAATATCAGATCACTAGCCAACAAACCACTGATAGTAAATGACATGATTATGACCTATAATCTAGACTTTTTACTTCTTAGTGAAACATGGCTGACTGAATGTAGTTGTGATACCATTCTTAATGACAGCACCAACAAATTACAGTTTTATGAGTAAGAGTCGAAGTGGCAAGAAGGGCGGGGGTGTTGCTGCCATTTTTAAATCAGTATTTCAGTGCAAGGGCATTACATTTGGTGCTTTTAGTTCTAGACCACCAAGGTACTAAGGAAAATTAATCGATGAGTTTGCTGATCTGATGTCAGTTATCTGCACTGACTACAACTTTTTTATCGTAACTGGGGATTTTAACATTCATATAGACAATACCATGGATACTTGCAGCGAGTTAGAGGCAACGCCAAGCGTTTGTTGTCGCACTGTGTACTGAGCGGGGAGTGCGCACGCACGTGCACCGCCGGCGAACTTTTCCGCTGTGTGTGAGGCTCCGCAGGTGAGGCGGGGATGTAATCAGCTGAGTGGGGAAGCGTCTTTGTGCATGCACGCTGAGCGTTGGCGGACGCTTCACAGGCGCGCAGATAGGTTTGAGAAACTGGGGGGGGACGAAGCTGCCCCCAATGCCCCCCCCCCCCCCCCCCCTCAGGCTGCCAGCCTGACACCCACTCTCACACTATAGTGCTCCTAAGTGCTGTCCAAAAAATCCCCACCATAGAACACAAAACATTACAGTAGCAGCTTTTTAAGAATGAATACATGAACATGGCTCAGCGGTAAGAATTCCTTGCGAGTAGTCACATGAAATGGAATAATGCAAACACCATGGACCCCTCTCAACTGACTGATAATGAAACCATCGGTCCTGCTAGCCTACAAGGCTGTGTAGATACTATTGTCAAAATCGCGCAGAAGTGGTGAATTGTACACTTGAGACACACGGCCATCGCTTTAAGTGTTTCTTTTAAGTGTGTGAGTTTTTAGAAGAATATAGATACAAAAATGCCCGTCTGTATTAGCACAATAGAAATACAATTTAGTGCAAATGAGCAGAACCTTCTTCAGGGAATGCTTCAAAACAACCAAATGAGCTCAAGTCAATGTGTCGCAGCAGTGGGCAAAATGAATAACCAAACGTCCTACCTTAAAACGTTGTCTTGATACCATGACTTCTTGCGATTATTCCATTTTAATCCACAGGACACAACTGCACTGCTAGCGAGCCATGTTGACTAAGCTACCATTCCATTGCTACTTCACATCTGGATCCTGTGTAGGCAAAACGTGTGCCCAGACATCACCGGAGCTCCGTCGAACCCAAAACCAGCATACACGGATATGCTAATTATATTATTTCAACCAATATTATATCAAATCCTACTACCACACACGTACTGGAAACACAACTGGTTTGTTTACAGTACAGATCTCGCGGGAGTAAACATCCCTGGGGCTAATTCTACGGGGTGCCTTAGGGGACATTACGGTTGCATCTTCTCACAATATGCAGTAACACAGCAAGTTGTTGATAATTATTGTTGTTAGTAAAGAGACTATAATGGGATTGTGCACATATTGACAATAATTCAACGGATATATTGAAACATCCAAGAAGCATGTAATTAAATAATAAATAATATCCATAGCCCCATCCATTATGACCTGGAATAGGGTGTCGAGGCACCAACGGTAATATCACGCATTTCATTACCACTAAATGGTCAGTAGATGGTGACTTAGCATCGCAAAATAACATGCAAACGATGCAAATCATTAACAGTATCCTAGAATCTGGACCTAGATCATAATGGATAGGCCTATTTAGACCAGCACAGCAGCCCCTGTAATACAAAATATCCAGAGACTCATGGTAATATGAGTCTCTGGATATTACCTGTATGGTAATATACAGGTAATATACAGGTAATATAGAGCAACGTTTCGATCACCCTGGTTCTTCGTCAGGCCTGACGAAGATCCAGGGTGATCGAAACATTGCTGTTTTAATTTAATAAAGTTTATTTTTTTGGAGCAGAATTGGCAGTGTGCGGACCTACTCTTTCAACTGTCTGACCCGCTTGTCTGGCACCTGCAACCATTAACTTTGGATGTGCGCTCCCTACCCAAACCGCCAATATACAGGTGCTGCCCATATTAATTAGAATATCATGTAGAAGTTGTTTTATTTCCACAATTTCATCAAGAATGTTAAATTTTCTGAGATATCGAAAGTTGAGGGGTTTTTTTTTTTGGCTGGAAGACCAACATGTGCAAAAAATAAATAATGAATTGTGGGAACAGTTTAAGATGTAGCTCATGTATTTATAATGAATGAACATTTAACATTATTGATGAAATTGTGGAAATAAAACAACTTTTACATGATATTCTAATTATGTGGGCAGCACCTGTAGTTCAAAGAGATGAGAAACTGTCAATTCAATGGGCTCATTTGACAACATTATGTTAAGTAATTTTGAGAATTTGCCCTAAAATACTTGGTTTGCCTTTTTTTTCTTTGTATGTTTTCCTGTATGAAGTGTAAAACAATCTGTACAGTAATACCATTGTAATATCATCCTAAAGCCATTTTCAACCAAGCTAGTGTTAAAAGTTACTCTACTAAATAGCTGAAATGTGGTGATTTCCAAGGATTTTCATATCAGCTTTTTTTTTTAACATTCTAGCCCCTGTACCTCATTGACAGTACATCACAAAAGTCTCTTCAAAAGTCAGTCTCTTCCAGTAGATTCCACAGAGCTTTCAAGTCATACCAGCCACTTCAGTGTGCAGACACAGTAACCATTTAAGTAAATGTTGTACAAAACCTCAAAAATAGCCCCTACAATTCAGAGGTTAATAAAGTTTATTAATGCTGATACTAATGCAAATCACCCAGCCAGCACACCATATGCCGTTTGCAAAGCTGTTTTATTTAAAAACAAAAACAAACAAACCTGACTTTCAATAAATGGAGTGGAGTGAATTACATGAAGGATCCAAAAACCTCCCTCCTCCGATCCTTGCCCTGAATAAACGTCTGGGCAATGTCTCTCCTATTGAGATTTTCCAGCCTCTCTTGGTGGATGTGGCACACTGCCATTCCATTCAGCCTTTTTTGGGTCATGGTGGACCGCAACCATGTTTTCAGCCTCCGTAGGCCACTGAAACTTCGTTCTGCCTCAGCAGACGATGCAGGCACGACCATTAGCAATCTGACAATGGTGTCAACTTGCTCAAAAAGACCACGCACTTCAACAGGCATTGCCTGTAGGATCTTTGTAACATCTGCAGTGGTTTTGAATGGGTATTTTCTCTTAAACATGGCTAATTGAATCTTCAAAGCTTCCCACTGCAGCTCAGGGTATTTCTCTACACTGTTTTGAGTGCTGTTTTCAATGGGGGTCAGCAGCAAGGCCTCCAATTCCTTTAGTGCTTCTATTCCTGGTTGCATAAATCTGTCGGTAATTTGTGTATCTACCGTGTCCAAGACTCGGTAGAACTCCACTCTGTGGAACTCCACAGGAGATGCAGGCCTGTGTGCAGGTGCTGGCCCAGTGTATCTCTATGTGTGCGAGGTAGAGCAATGGGCTCTAGACACAGCTTCTCAACCATGTCCTCTGCTTCCTTAAAGACTTCCTGAAAGTGGTCTGACGTTCTTTTAGATTTTAAACTCTCTTGGACAACAGAGACTGCAGAGACCATGCCCTCCACTGTTTGGGTACTTTTCTGGAGAGATGCATTTAGCACTTCCAGTTCACTGATCACATCTAAGGCCAGCATGAGTCCCAAAACAACATTTCCTTGTTGCAGCCGAACATGTAGGCCCTCTGCCCGGCTTGCAGATTCCGAGCTGCTTGCAGACATCTGATCTAGGGATTGCAGTACTGTGCCATATTGCCCAAGAACTGCACGGATTGCAGGTGAGCGAACTGTCCACCTTGTGGGGCATAAAGGCCTGATGGATTTCACTGACCCCTCTCCTTCAGATGCGGCAATGGCTTTGAACTGGTCTTTTAGCTTGCCAGACTGACCAAAAAATATGCCAAGGTCATGAACCCAGTCAAGCGCATTTCTGATGAGAGGAGAGGCTGAGCAGGCTTGTTGCGTCACTAAATTTACACAATGTGCACCACAATGTATAAATGGTGCTAAGGGCTGTTTTCTTTGGATGATGGCCTGTGCGCCTGCATACTTGCCAGACATGTTTGAAGCCCCATCATATGCCTGACCTCTAAGGCCTGATACTGGCAGATTTAACCTCAGCAGTACATCCAAAATGATTTTTGCAAGATTTTCACCAGTTGTTGATGTTGTCTCATACAACCCAATGAATTCTTCATGCACCATCAGATTTTTGTCGACATAACGTAGACAGAGGGCCTCCTGCTCCACACCTGATATATCCCTTGTCCCATCCATTATAACAGCATATTGTAATACTGGGAGGGACCGTATCTCATCAGCAATTTCTCTTATAGCTGATGAGCTCATCAACTGAAGCATTTCGTTTTGGCAATCCCACGATGTGTAAACTCCTCTTTTTCCAGACAACCATCTACTAAAAGCTGGATCACCTTCCGCTTTGTATTTCAGGAGATGGTCAAGGTTGCCTTGACGATGCTCATGCCCCCTAAAGGCAACTCCCTGCCTTGCCAGGAGCATAACCCCCCCTATAATTTTTAAAAGGCTTTCCCTGTTCTCGGCCTGTTGTGCTTTGACTGCACTACTCAGCTGTGCGCTTACAGGGTTTTTTTCGTAAGCAGCTGTTGTAACAGCCATTTTATGTGCAGCAGATTTTTCATGTACAGAGAATTTTTCAAGACCTCTTCTCCAATTTTTATAGCCAGAGCTAACAAAGGCTGGGTCAGTGTTCTTGGCTTGAGCTGGGATGCCACTTGTGTAGTATTTAGCACAGTGAAAACATAGAACTCCCTCAATGCCAGGACTGACATGCAGCCAGGGATGCTTTTCATACCACGCTTTCTGAAAGGACAGGGTTCGACGATCCTTCATTACTTGTCTTTTTATAAATTTGGGGTCAGGTTGATTGGGTTTGGTAAATGACATAAGATCAACCACAGGTCCCTCTCCTCCATCTGTCTCTGGTCTTGCCGTCTTGTCTGCGCCTTCTGATCCTCCTTCTCCTTCTGGTCTTTCTTCTCTCTCTCCTTCTGCTCTTTCTTCTCTCTCTCCTTCTGATCCTCCTCTCTCTCCTTCTCTCTCTCTCTTTCTCCCTCTCCTTCTGGTCTTCCTTCTCTCTCTCCTCCTCTCTTTTCTTCTGGTCCTCCTTCTTTCTCTCCTTCTGGCCCTCCTTCTCTCTCTTCTTCTGACCCTCCCCCTCTCTCTCCTTCGTCTGACCCTCCCACTTTTCCCTCTCTTCCTTCTGCCGCTTCTTCCACCTGACTTCCACTTTCACCTCCCTCACTGCCATCTTCTTCAGCAACTACCTGCAGGCCAGGACAATGATGATATTAACGTAGCTCATGAAAATCATTACAAATTATTAACTGTCATCACACACAGAAACCCCCTCACAAAAATGCTAAACTCGTTTTAAAAAATGCTGAGAAACTGGGTGGGCTACGTGCGTTTAGTCAGTCCTTGTTAAACAGTAGGCCTATGCTCGTGCGTGGCGAGGAAAGTCAGATTAACATTAAAACGGCATTACGTTATTAATGTCCAACGAGGTATTTACATGTAGGCTACAGGCTACGCGGAGACAGAAGGCGAAAGTTTGTCTCTTGCCTCGTACGATTTTACTTTCACGAGAGGACATTGCTTCGAGACTCTCAGAAATGCAATGTGGTGTGATGAAGTATATATTTAAAAAGTACAATTTACTTACAGAAGTGACTTTTTGAAAAAATGACGCAATAGTCTTTTGCTTTTTTGTTGTCCTTCTCATCATGCCATGCCGTGCTGAACGTGCAGCTAGCTGTCCAAGTGATCAGTTGGTAACCGTGGCAACCAAAGTCGACGACGACTCCACACTCTTTGCTGCACAGTCCAAACGAGTCACTTGCTTGATGCGTACGCGTTGTTACACACAACGCATGCACATCAGCACACACCTCAGTAAACCAAATATTATGTTAATTCATATTTTGGTTTCCTCGTGATGCTTGAATCAGAAGATTTGAAGAAGACAAAGTTTAAAAAAAAAAAAAAAAACGTTAAGCTACATAAAAGTGGGTGGGACGGATCTACGGTCATTCAAAAGTGGGTGTGTCATGACACACCTGACACACCCACTATCTGCGCCCCTGACGCTTCATGGAAACGGGCAAGGAAAAAGGTCTAAAAAACTCTAAAAGGACTGCCGGTAAGCGTTGTTTAAGCCCGGACTCTTTCCTTGTTTTGCTGTTTTCTTATCTGCATAAAGTTTGCTCCGCTGATTTGTGATCTGTGACCTAGATATGAGCGAGCATTTGGGGATGTTATTCATGGAAATGCACTGTTAAAATATTTCAGTTAAAAGGGGTGTGTTAAAAAGATTTGTTAATTATTTGGTTAAATAATTATATATTATATAAAAATATCAGTAAAACTGTGACACTGTGTGCTGTAAAACCTGTTAAAATATGCAGTTTAAAACATTTAATTTAATTAAAAAATCTAAAATTGGAATAATTAATGAGCCCGAATTTAATATAATTTCATTTGAAGCTACTGCTAAAATACAAATTTTTCTGAAAGTTAAAGTGACGAGTTTGCTATGTGATATTTAGCAGTATGTGCTGTTGATCTGTCTAATTTTGGATGTTTTTTTTTTATTTATCAAAGGTTTTTCACCTGTGCCAAGAACGAATTTAAAGAAGCTTAAGCGCATTGAGTGAAGTCCTGCGTCTGGTTTTTAAAAAAGAGAGTGAGGCCCTTCCCTTTCAAGTGTTGGAAAGCTTGTACCGGCAAAACACTTGACAGTGAAAAACCGTCCCCAGTGGAGACCAAGACCAGGTCTGGACAGCAAAAAGGAAGTACGCACCAACCAACATGGCTGATGTAAAGGGACTGGAGGAGCTGAAAGCAGAGAGGACGACTGCAAAAAGACTTTTCTCCCGGCTGGCTAATAACATTAACAGGACCCATACAGAGATTTGCAGAGGAACTGAAGGAAAAGTTTAAAGGCTCATGCTGGAGAGCTCAAGGGTTATGGAGGCCAATGACGAAGTAGAAGAGGCCTACATTGCAGTGTGCGAGGCAGGGCTGGAGGCCCAAAGTGAGCAACAAAGAGCTGACATAGAGAAGACGGCAATTGAGTGTGAGCAGAGGTCGAAGCAGGTTAAAGACCTGATAAAAGAAACTCTCTGGTCCAAATTTGGAGGAGCTGAACTGTCCCTGGCTGTGCAGGTGGCAGAGTCCGAATGTGAGTGTGTTTCCTCCGTCAAGCCCGATGCAAGCGTTGAGGCATATGAGTTCATGCTACAGCATCTAGAGTCACTGGTCAAAGCAGCAAAAGAAGCCCACCTGCTGAACAAGAGGACTTTGGCTGCTGAGTGAGGGAGCTGGAGATCTGCCTCCCGAAGCTGGTGTCCAGGAAGGCTACATTGATCCAAACAAGGCTGAATGAGGACGCTGGGGGGAAACTGGCCTCAACCCACGGTTCGACACCAGTACCAGCTATCAGGCTAAAGCCCACCGCTCTTCCCAAGTTCACCGGGAACAAGCGCGACTTCTACCGGTGGAAGAGAGAATGGGACGCACTGCAAAGACAGGGCGAACCAACTGGCTCACAGGAAGTGAGGAAGTTTCAACTGCTGGACAGTCTGGATGATAAAGTGAGTAGAGACCTCTGCCTTCCCACCTACAGCACAGCCAACGAGGTATTCCGGGTCCTAGAGAACTGTTTTGGGAACCAAACAGCCTGTAATTGCAGCTGTTCGGTGAATTTATTTTGAAATGCGTGCTTTTATTTTGAAATACTAGAAAACGGAAGATGTGCATGTTAGCTTGACAAGCTTCAAAAAAACGATCCGCCTGTAAAGAAATGTGACCTCGTTAAGTTCGTTTTTTTGTTGTTATACTGTGCGTAGTTTCACTACACTACAGCAGGAGACGTTTATGTTTGAGAAATTTATGAAGACTAAGAAGATTGCCTTTGAGGTATAACTGCCGTTGGTTGAGAAGCAGGCTAAAGTGGTCAGTATTATTTTTATATTTTCTTATCTGTATAAGCTACAGTGCTAAGCATGTTATTTTCCTAATGTACGTATCTCATGTTATTTTTTATTTGTATTTCTGCACTTTAAGTTCTACAGTGTGAACGGAGTGAAATCTGTGAATAAACATCAGTATGAAGAACTGGAGTCTCGCATCCAATCAATGGGCGGCATACAGCCATTGCCCTCGAAATCGTGGAAGAACTGCAGGCAATGCCACCTGTTAGAGGTCACCAGCCCCGGAAGATCGTGGAACTCATTCGGGCTGTTGAAAAGGCCCTGTACGACCTAAATGAGCTTGGAAATGTGGACCCTGTGAAAAATCCTCTGGTCACGAAATCGATCGAGAGCAAGCTCCCAGAGTCTTTAAAGAAGGAGTGGCTGGTGTATGCTGCTGAGGACGGGAAAGCTGTCCAACACCAAAACCGCTTTGACAAGCTCCTCACGTTCCTGAGAGGACAAGAGTCAATATATGAGCAGTTGGACCAGCTAAAAGATGAAGAGCCCAGCAGGAAAGAGACCAAGTTCCAGCAAAAACATGCTAGAACACGGACTGCCAAGGCCAGTAGCAAACCAGATAACTGCATCATCTGTGGGGACAACAAGCACAGAACAAAACTGTATTTCTGCAGAAAGTTCAAGACCAACTTAAGACCTTCGGAGAGGAGAAGTGCAGGGATGCAGCTTGGTGCTTGCAGTCGGTGCCTGGAGATCCATGGTGAAGATGGATATTGCAAAGCTTCCTTTCTGTGTAAGAACACAGAGTGCAAAGACCGGCACCACTACTACCTCTGCCCCTTGGCTGAAGCCAAGAATTGGGCCCAAAGATCAGTTAAACCTGGCACAGTGGGAGGTGGAAGCAGGAGATACACAGGGGCTCAAGAGGAGTTCCTCTCCAAGTTGTCACCGGAACTGGCCCGGCAGTGTCGAGATGCTTTCTGCAACGCAGTATCCAAATCTTACAACTCCACAGTAAGTGAGTATGGACTACTGGGAGAATATGGCTTGCAGGAGTTCCCTGTCATCATGATGCTCCTTAACATCATTGCCAATGCTGGACAAAAGATCGGAACACTTATTGACCTGGCCTCCCACAAACATGTGGGAGCAAAAAAGTTGCAAAAGATTTTCCCTGATGTCCCACTCCATGAGCTGAAAAGACCCACAGAGGTCCAACTTCTTATAAGTCATAAGGAAGGACGATTGGTGCCTCAAAAAGTTTGCTCCATTGGAGACCTTGTCCTCTGGGATGATCCACTTGGGAATACTGTTGGGGGCACGCACCCTGACCTCTTCGAAGAAGCCATTGTGACAGCCCATTCCTCCAAAACTCACTTCGCTCGCTCAATGAGAACCACAGCAGTAAAATATAAAGAACTTACCTGTAAAGATCTGAATTTCGGCAAGACTCCCTTCATTTACGCCAACACTGCAGCTGCAAACACAGACTTTCTAAAATGGTGGAAGTGGGACAGCATAGGAGCTGCTTGTGAGCCCAGGTGTGGAGGTTGCCGCTGCGGAAATTGCCAGCCTGGAGGCAAAGAGATGTCACTGGCTGAGGAAAGATAACTGGAAATGGTGAGGAATGGTTTGAGATATGTAACTGGAGATGACCACTGCGAGAGACCACACTGGCATGCCAAATATCCCTGGGCAGAGGATCCAACATCCTTGCCCAACAACCAGGAAGGCCGTTGAAGCAAGATTCCTCAGGACGGAAAAACAATTGAAAAAGGAGCCAGAGTGGAAAGCTGCCTACGCCTCCCAAGTCCATGATATGGTCCAACGTAAGGCCCTGTAAAACTGTCCAAAGAGGAGCTGCAAAACTGGACCGGATCAGTGTGGTACATCAGTCATCTCATTGCCCCAAACCCACATTCCGTCTCTACTCCAGTAAGACTCGTTTGGAACAACAGCCAAAAATTTAGAGGCCTGAACGACCTCCTCATTAAAGGCCCGGATGTTCTCAACCCCATCCGTGCTGTCCTACTGAGGTTCCAAGCAGGAGTCTTTGCTGCCCTGGGTGACATAAGAAAAATGTACAACTCCGTCTGGCTCGAGGATGAAGAAGTCCATCTGCATAGATTCCTTTGGCGGGAATCAGAAAATGACCAAATTGAAGACTTTGCCATAACAAGAGTCAACATTGGAGATAAACCCGCTGGATGCATTGCTCAACTGGCCACGCGTGAAACTGCCAACTTACCTCATTTCAGTCATCTCAAAGAGGAACGGCGTGTGTTAAATCAAGATGCCAATGTTGACGACATCCTGACCTCTCACGACAGCCTGGACCAGCTGAAACGCATCACAGGTAACAGGGGTTTTTTATATGAAGCCATGGGTCTACTCCAACGAAAGTGGAAAGAAAGTGCCAAAATGTGGGGAGACAGAACCCAAGACGATAGTTCTGCCAAATCAGCTCACTGAAGACGACAACAAAGCCCTCGGCCATGGGTATACACTCGATGATGACCAGCTCCATGTCATGGTCGCCGTGAACTTCTCAAAAAGGAAGAAAAAGTGACGACTCTGCCAGAATCTGACCAAAAAGGAGATGCTGTAAAAGCTGAGATGTGCAGAGCTGTCTTTGCTGCCCAGCTGAAGGGTTATTTTGAAAGACACTGCAGAATCCAGGTCGAAAAGTGGTATCATCTTGTCGACAGTCAGACCATCTTAGGAGCAATACAGCGAGAAAGTTACGGCTATCAAACTTTCTTTGCCAACCGGGTCGGAGAGATCCAGAACAGCACAAATGTCCAAGATTGGTGGTGGATCCCGGGAGCATTGAATGTCGCAGACCTCATAACCAGAGGAGCTAGCCCCAAAGACTTGACTAAGGACTCGGAATGGCAGACAGGTCCGAAATTTTTAAGTCTACCAGAAAGTGAGTGGCCAAAAAGATTTGCAAAAGGCGTTGCTGCTGCAGCAAGAGAGAACATTGAAAAAAATCCAGAAAAAGTCATTTGTTGCAGTTCTTAGCAGAACCAACCAAAAGGGAGACCCAGAGCAGAGCCAGCATTCGGTCCAGAAGATGTCAAGCAGGCCACCTGCAGGACTAGCAGTCCAAATGCTAGTTGATGTAAGACGTTTCAGTAACCTGACACGGCTGGTAAAGACAGTGGCATGGAACTGGAGAGCAGCGAAAAGGTTCCCTGCGGGTCAAAGCCGGAGACAAGTCAAAGTGGGAGGTAGTGTCTGCATGTGGCATCATCACGGTCGTCGAGAGACAAGATGCTTTCAGAGACCTTTGCCTGGCAGCGCAAGCACAGGTGACTTTCCCTAGCACCACAATAGACAGACTGGTTGTCTACAGGGACATGACAAGTGGGCTATTGGTGTGTGGCGGTAGGATCCAGTACTTTAAAAAAGATGGCAAAGCCGTTCCCCTCCTACCCTTTGATGCCTGGATTGCAACCCTTCTGGCCCATGAAGCTCACAGTGAAGGACATGAGGGGGTAGCAGGGACCTTATTGAGGATGAGAAGGAAGGCTTGGGTCATCAGAGGGAAGAGAATTGCCCAAAAAGTTGTTGACAAATGCATCGTTTGCAAGAAAGCAAGAGCCAGAAGTTGTCAACAGGTAATGGGTGACCTACCTGAAGAAAGAACGAGACCTGCAGCACCATTTGAGTTCACTGCCGTTGACTTATTTGGGCCCTACCAAGTAAGGGATGACATCAAGAAAAGAGTGACCATGAAGGTTTGGGGAGTGGTGTTTTGCTGCATGTCAAGCAGGGCCATTCACACAGAGCTAGCAAACACACTATCAACAGAGAGCTTATTACTTGCTTACCAGAGGTTAACCGCACTCAGTGGCCACCCATTTAAGGTCTGGTCCGATCCTGGAACCAACTTCGTTGGTGCAAGACCCGTTCTGGCAGAGCTGTACGCTTTCCTGGGGGAGCAGAACAAAGAAACCCTGGAAGAGTTTGCTGTTAAACATGGGACTGAGTGGACCTAGAAAAATCGATCCAGCTGATTCCCCAAACCGAAACGGGGCCGCAGAAGCCTTTTTTTTCACTAACATTTCTGAAAGTTAAAGTGACAAGTTTGATATGTGATATTTAGCAGTATGTGCTGTTGATCTGTCTAATTTTGGATGTTTTTTTTTTTATTTATCAAAGGTTTTTCACCTGTGCCAAGAACGAATTAAAAGAACCTTAAGCGCATTGAGTGAAGTCCTGCGTCTGGTTTTTAAAAAAGAGTGAGGCCCTTCCCTTTCAAGTGTGGGAAAGCTTGTACCGGCAAAACACTTGACAATACTAATGCCAAAGACTTATGTTCTCTACTTGACACCTTTGGCCTTGTCCAACACGTGAAAGGGCCCACACACACTTAGGGACACACTCTAGATCTGGTTATCTCTAAAGGTGTTGACATTTTTTCTGTTGTTGTTAAAGACTTGGCTCTTTCTGATCATTCCTGTGTGTTCTTTGACTTACAGATAATTCCAGATAACCTCTGTGTCTGTTAGGAAAATGTACATAAATGAGAATACTGGTGCTAAGGTTATGGAGGCTATAGCTATGTCACCAACTGTGAGTGCAGAGACAGTTGATGAACTCCTGGATAATTTCAACTGGAAAATCTCAAATGTCATCGATGCTGTTGCACCTATTAAAACTAAGATGACCTTGAGTAGACAGAGATCACCATGGAGGAACACTATGATGGTAAAGGCATTGAAAACAGAATGCAGGAAAGCAGAGCGTAAATGGAGAAAAACTAAACTCCAAATTCACCACGACCTCTTAATCAAGGCTAGACAGCAACACTTCTCTAAAATTATTAATAGGAACATCAACAACACTCGCACTCTGTTTGCTATAGTTGATAAGCTTACAAACCCCCCAAAAGAGATAGTTTCAGAAGTCTCTTCAAAAGAAAAATGCAATGAATTTGCTCACTTTTTCGATGAAAAAATCAAATCTATAAGGCTAAATTTCAACACAAATCTACAAAATGATAGAATGCAATCCCTAAAACCGCCTAGGAATTAATCAACTGTGATGTCAGGATTTAATGCAGTTGATCAAAAAAAAAAACGTAAAGGAAACAGTTCAGCATCTTAAACCATCGACATGCTGTGTTGACACAATGCCATCAGATTTTTTTAAGGCTATTGTCAAATCTGTCCAAACTGATCTGCAGCAAATAATAAATTGCTCACTTCAATCAGGCACGTTTTCTAAACCCCTAAAAGTAGCTGCCATCAAGCCACTCTTAAAAAAGCAAACGCTGGATACTTCAATGTTAACCAACTGCAGACCTGCCTCAAATCTTCCTTTTATAGCCAAGATTGTTGAGAAAGTGGTTTTCAATCAACTCAGTAATTTCTTAAACTCCAGTTGCCTTTTTGACAAATTTTAATCAGGTTTTCGAGCTCACCACAGTACAGAAACAGCTCTTATTAGAGTGTGACATAAGGTTGAACACTGACTCAGGCAAGGTATCAGTTCTGGTCCTGCTAGATCTTAGTGCTGCGTTTGACACAAGCCATTGGAAGTAATCAATCGGATCAAGTGGCTATGACGTGGGGTTCCTCAGGGGTCAGTTCTTGGACCCCTTTTGTTCAGCCTATATATGCTGCCTTTGGGTCAAATTCTGCAGAATTCTAATGTCAACTATCATAGTTATGCAGATGACACACATATATATCTTGCGCTGTCCCCAGATGACTGCAGTCCTATAGAGTCATTGTGTAACTGTCTAGAGCAAGTCAAAAATTGGATGAACCAAAATTTTCTTCAATTAAATCAAGAAAAAACTGAGGTCATTGTTTCTGGCAATAAACAGAAGAGGGTTGCTGTCAGTAAACACCTTGAGTTACTGTCTCTAGAAACTAAAGACCAAGTCCGAAACCTTGGCGTTTTGATAGACTCAGATCTGACCTTCAACAGTCACATAAAATCCAAAACAGCCTTCTACCAACTTAAGAACATATCCAGAGTTGAGGGCTTTATGTCCCAAACAGATCAGGAGAAGCTGATCCATGCTTTCATCTCCAGTAGACTTGACTACTGTAATGGTCTTTTGACTGGACTCCCCCAAAAAAGTATCAAACAGCTGCAGCTCATTCAGAACTCGGCAGCACGAGAAGACCAGAAGAAATAGTTTAGAGCACATCACCCCAGTTCTTAAGTTGTTACACTGGCTCCCAGTTAGCCACAGAATAGATTTGAAAGTTCTGCTACTAGTTTACAAATCACTGAATGGTTTAGGCCCACAATCCATAAACGACATGTTAGTAGAATATAGACCCATTAGGGCTCTGAGATCTACTGACTCAGGTCAGATAGTGGAGCACAGAGTTCAAACCAGACACGGTAAAGCAGCATTTAGCAGTTATGCTGCTCACAACTGGAACAAACTACCAGCAGAACTGAATCAGCCCCAACTCTTAGCACTTTTAAATCCAGGTTAAAAACTTTTATCTTTTCATGTGTTTATGGCTGAGCTCTTTTAAAACATTTTTAATCATAATCCTGTGATTCATTTAATGTTTTAAATTGTTTTCAAATTTGCTGTTTTAATGATTTTAAATGACATTCTGATGTTTTGAATACATTTTTTTCTTTTTTTTAAAAATTATTTTTATGTCCAATGTTTTTCCTTGCCTCTGTAAAGCACTATGAATTGCCTTGTATACAAATTGTGCTATATAAATAAACGTGCCTTGCCTTGCCTATTACAAGCACTTTTAATTCCAGTGATGGTTCTCATGCCACTCCATACATCTTTTAAATTGTTCTGCTGTAGCTTCCCCTCCAGCTTCCTCCTGTATGCACTCTTAGCCTCCTCGATGTTAATTAGTGACGAGTGCCTCAAATGCCCCACTACAGATACGATTTATGCATAGAAATGTAGGAAAATTTGTCGTCTTTACTCACATTCGCCTGCTGGAGCTGTCAGACATATAGTTTTGGCCTGACACGTAAATATGCGGCAGCAACTCCCATCCTCAGCCTCATATACTCCAATGTTAAAAAAGGCGGGAAATGTTCTGGAGGAAAGCAGAAGTAACCTTTCTCTGAATTGCTCTTAAGGACACAGTTCTTCACTTATCAACACAAAGAAATATGTAGACGTTCAGGAAGGGCACAGGATACCCCCAGTGATTTCGGTTCAATGATTGGAATTACGGTTTGGCCAGAGAGCCCTCCTCTTCGAGGGGTGGTCTCAGCATTTTCCCTCTCTCTCTGTCAGGATTTTCAACTGGCGTTCCAACTGACAACAGTTGCAGAAGCCCAGTGGCGGCCATTTGAGCAGTTATTGGCTTCATTTGAACTTGTCTGTGTAAAATGGCAGACAGAGACAGCAGAGCAGCTAGCACATTAGCGCTAGCTGTAAAGACATGCTAACTGCTAACATTAGCAGCCAATGTTAAAATTAATGCAAATGGTAATTGCTAGCACGTCAACGCTAGCAATTAGCATTAGCCACTAATAACCAAATACATGCTACTTGTCAATATGCTAATGTTAACATGCTAATGCTAATTAACATTAGCCACTAAGAATTAAATACATGATCATTGCTAACATGTTAATGATAATTGTTAGCCGTCTGCGCTAGCAATGAGCATCAGCCACTAAGACATAAATACATGATCATTGCTAACATGTTAATGTTAACATGCTAATGGTAATTAGCATTTGCCACTAAGAATTAAATACATGATCATTGCTAACATGTTAATGTTAACATGCTAATGTTAATTAGCATTAGCCATTAAGAATTAAATACATGATCATTGTTAACATGTCAATGTTAACTTGCTAAAGCTAATTAGTATTAGCCAATAAGAATTAAATACCTGTTAATGTTAAAATGCTAATGCTAACATGCTAATGTTAATTGCTAGCACGTCAATGCTAGTCACTCATTTTTAGTCATTAAGAATACATGCTAATGTAAACATGTAATGTTAACATGCTAATGTTAATTGCTAGCGCGTTGTCTGTCTAAAATGATAATGACAGCAGAGCAGCTAGCGTGTTAACAATTAACATTAGCCAATAAGTATTAAATACATGCCAATGCTAACATGCTAATGTTAATTAACATTAGCCACTAGGAATTAAGTACATGCTCATGTTAACATGCTAAAGCTAACCTGCTAATGATAATTGCTAGTGCGTTGTCCGTCTAAAATGACAGACAATGACAGCAGAGCAGCTAGCGTGTTAACGATTAGCATTAGCCATTAAGTATTAAATAAATGCTAATGTTAACATGCTAATGCTAACCTGGTAATGTTAACCTGCTAATGCTTATTGATTACTATTGTGGAAATGTATAATAATGTTTGAATTCAAATAGACGTGTGTTAAATGTATCTGGGTAAGTATAAGGTCACACAGAGTATATTGCTTTTGAGTGCTGTGTAACTAGTGTGGATTATATTATCTGAAGTGCCTAATAATCATTTAAAAATATTAAACTGTGTGATTATGTTGAACTATTGCTTTTAAGAATGTTGTATAACCAGCAGAGTGTTTTTGCAGATTACAGTTTGTGTCTGAGTGCAGTCCCACGCCTGAGGTATGTGTGTGAGCACAACTAGAAACTGTTACAAAGCATCTGAATCTAGGCACAGAGAGTACCCAAGGACACGAGGGTCCAAGAACACACACACACACAGGCAACGGCTGCACCCAGCAGACTATCCTGTATGAAGATAATAACAAATATGTAACCATTTGTGTGATTTAATAAAACCAGCTGGAGCCTGAGAGAGCGCAGAACTCAGCAGGGTGTGAAGGTGTGCAGATCGCGGGGTCTGTAAGAACTGAGAGCTGTGTTCTCCCTTGGCCAAGGCGCTTTGTGTGTATTACAGGTCTACAGAATTCGGGGTGGTTTGAATCACCACAACACTATTAGCCACTAAGAATTAAATACATGCTCATTGATAACATGTTAATGCTAGCATGCTAATGTTAACTGCTAGCACATTAATGCTAGCCACTCATTTTCAGTCAGTAAGAATACATGTTAATTGCTAGCACGTCAGAGACAGCAGAGCAGCTAGCTCATTAGCGCTAGCTGTAAAGGCATGCTAACTGGTAACATTAACGGCCAATGCTAAAATTAATGCAAATGCTAACATACTAATTAACATTAGCCACTAAAAATTAAAGACATGGTAATTGTTAACACGCTAATGTCAATTGTTTCCGCGGCAGCGCTAGCTGCTCCAGTGTCTAAATAAACATGTTAAAAATGACTATTTGAGGTGTGCTTTTTGACTACAGACCCCCGGCAACAGCCCACTCGTCACTCTCAAAATTTCTGCGGGAATTTTCTAGTTTTTATTGCTGTTGGACTTTTCTCACCTCCTCATTGTCCTCATTCGTGAAAGCCCTCTTCTTTGCATTCAGGATGTCCTTGATGTCCTTTGTTACCCACGGCTTGTTGTTTGCAAAACAAAAGATGGAGTTTGGTGGTACCATGGTGTCAACACAGAAGTTGATGTAATCAGTGATACACTCCGTGAGCCCATCAATATCCTCTCTGTGTGGCTTGCAGAGTGTGTTTCAGTCTGTCAGCTCAAATGCCTGAAGTGCCCCAGTAGCCTCCTCCGTCCATCTCCTCACAGTTCTGCTGGCCACAGGCGTTCTCCTTAGCAGAGGCACATAGCAGGATTTGAGGTGTACCAGGTTGTGGCCTGACCTCCCCAGTGGGGGAAGGGCAGTGAGGTTGTTTAAGTTTGCATACATTAAGTCCAGGGTCCTGCCCTCTCTGGTGGGACAGCTCACATACTGTGTGAAAGTTGGTAAAGTTTTGTCCATGGTGACATGATTAAAGTTCGTGTTTGGTCTGCAGCTGTGCTGTCACGTTGTGGATGACACTGCAGGCTGACGATGGGTTGGCGGAGAGTGGGATGCAAACAGTCACTATAATGACATATGACAGCTCTCTCGGCAGGTAATAAGTTCTCAGTCCCACAGCAAGCAGTTCAATGTCTGGGCTGCATATCCGCTCTTTCACAATGTCCAGGATTACACCATCTGTTGTTAATGATAACAGCCACTCCCTCCTACACTCTTGATACTCCCTCTGTAGCCTGGTTAGCACCGTTAGTTTTTTCACAGTGACATTTCCAGGATTACACCATCTGTTGTTAACAAGAACGGCAACTTCTTCGCCATTCTTCTTACCAACCACACCATTCTTATCTCCTACCTTGAATCCTCCCTCAACATCACTGGCACTGCCCTCTCCAGGCTCAAATCATACCTCCCAGACAATAATTCGTCCATATGAACAACTGCACCTCCTCCACCGCTCCTCTGTTCCAAGGCGTCCCTCCACCGCTCCTCTGTTCCAAGGCGTCCCCCAGGGTTTGGTGCTTGGTCCACTCCTCTTCATACTCTACCTCCTCCCCTTTGGCAATATCATTTGCCACCTTGGTCTCCATTTCTACTCCATCGCCACAATCCATCCCGAAGCCTCCGTTCATCTGATGCTAACATCCTGACTACACCAACCAGGACCAAGCACCGGACCTGTGGGCATCAGAGCCTTCTCTGTAGCTGCCCCCCCTCTGGAATTCTCTCCCTAAACACATCGGTGACTGTATCAACCTTCCAACATTCAAATTGCTGACAAAAAACACATGTTTAGCTTAGACTAAACATGCTTAGAATGTATTTTTAGTGAATTGTTTGATGTTTTGCTGCTTTGCTGTTTGGAAAAGCTGGAGTATGGACCAGTGACTGCTCTTACCTTGATAACAGTCTCCAGCTCATCCGGAGATACACATGGGTGTCTCTGCAGGAAGGCTGCCTTCTCTGCTGTTATGGTGATCTTCTGATTGTTTTCAAATGGCTGCTCCAGTGCCTGGAACACCAATCCCCCAGCCACCAGGTAGGCAACCACTACCACGAATACTGCCAGCACTGTCTTCAACTTCATCATGGTAAACGGAGCTGAGCCATCAGTCCCTACCTCCATGTTGGCCACCATGCTGGGGGCGCGAGAGGAAACGGAGAGCCTTGGTAGAGTGCAGCCCATTGGGTTCTGCATGGTGGCCACACTAGCTTGCACCAGGCTGGATTGAAGCATGCCTGCATGAACCTTCTTGGGGGGGACCAGGTTGGTCTGGACTGCCACTGAAACAAAGAATAAATGTGTACTGTATATCTGTATTATAAAGTGATGTTTCCTGCTAATGAATGTTCTGATATGCAACAGATAAACAGCATAAATATCCTCTCATATGAGCACTGACATTTTAATGATTTGAACATGTCTAGCAGTCTAAGACAAAAGTACATATGGAGAATATAGGGTGATTAGAGTCTGGCTGGATTATTTTTAACACCAGATTTTAATGGCAAACAGTGTGATCATAAAAGGTTTGTTTGGTAGAAAGGATGGGGGTCTGTGCCTTTCAGTAAAAAGACTGATGGGTCTCCAGGGCAGACAAGATAAGAAAAGATAAGATCTTAAACAATAAAAGTTGTTGACGAAATCATCGAGTCCAGTTCAGATGTTTGCTGTGGTGGTGTGGGTTTATTAAAGCATGCCGGCACACTGGTAAACTGATGGTCACAGAGGGTATCTGAGCCAGTGAGTTGACCTACAGAAAATGAAGTGGAGCACTTTTATACAGAACAACAACCGTGTTCAAAGAATATATAAAAGAGAAGGGGGCTGGGGGGGCATTTGCTTTAAGACCTGAAGTTGTCGCAAAAACAATAGGACAGGTATGCAGGAAAGGCAGATATTTAGCATGTCACAAGACCAAGGCCTAAACACTAGGGGCTGGTAGATGTTTCTAGACATCACCTGATTAGTGAGTCTGCATTGTCCCCAATGTGTATTGTGTTGATCAAGGAACCAACCCAGTAGGGACTAAAGGCTTCCCCCAGATATTACTTGATTCAGTTAGTTCAATTAATCTTCCCTGAGGACAAATACATGACTTGCAGATAATAGTGAAAGCCTCCTCCTGATGAACTTTTCATAAAATCAATGTTCTTGTCACTGTCACCTTTTCTGAATCACAGCTTAATGAGGCGGGAGAAAATCTTTACATGCTACAATAACGAGACTATGTACCTAACAACGGCCTACAAACCGAGGTGGAGCAACACAATGTCTGCAGCGTGGGACCAAAGTGACGTGGTGTTTCTCTATGCAGAGCTACAGTGCTAATAGGTGAGTTTAATTATCTTTAATTAAGTCTTTTAACCAGTGGTGGCTGGTGACAAATACTCTAGGTGGGGTTGTGCCATGTTCAGTCAGTTTCAGAGACCCATCCCGATACAATTAACACAAATTGCAGGATACCAGTGCTCTGTGAAATAATAAGTAATTATTTAATCCCAATAAAAAAAATTGAGAAATTCTTATACACTGCACAAGCTTTACATGTAAAACAGAACTTGGTAACAATTGATGTATAAGTTTCTAACAGAGTGCCTCCTTGTTACAGAGGTGATCAGCTGCGCCGTTGAGCACATGAAACTGTTCCCTTAGTAGTTAACAGGCAACACAAGAGGCATACCGCCATAACAATATACAATAACATCAAATTATACAGATTAAAAAATGTTTATATGAGCTCTGTATAAAATATGTATAATATAAAAATGTATATCACGTGGTTGAACCTTACATATACAGTAATCTTAGCTTTCCCTTTTTTCTGTTCACAGAATTCAGGAGGGAGGTCCAGTTAATGAAGTGAAATGCTTTATCTTTAACTTATTTTCTCAAATAACCCTAA
>JAFMOB010000622.1:167500-182794 GCA_018985215.1 Larimichthys polyactis
TACATGTTAATGTTAACATGCTAATGTTAAGTGCTAGCACGTCAGTGCTAGCCCATAATTTTTAGTCACTAAGAATACATGCAAATGTTAATATGGTAATATTAATTGTTAGTGCGCCAAAGACAGCAGAGCAGCTAGCGCGTTAGCACTAGCTGTAAAGAAATGCTAACTGTTAACATTAGCGGCCAAAGCTAAAATTACTGCAAATGGTAATTGCTAGCGCGTCAACACTAGCAATTAGCATTAGCCACGAATAACCAAATACATCCTACTTGCTAATATGCTAATGTTAACATGCTAATGTTAATTAGCACTAGCCACAAATAATTAAATACATGCTAATTCTAACATGTTAATGTTAATTGTTAGCCGTCTGCGCTAGCAATGAGCATTAGCCAGAAAGAATTAAATACATGATCATTGCTAACATGTTAATGTTAACATGCTAATGTTAATTAACATTAGCCACTAGGAATTAAGTACATGATCATTGCTAACATGTTATTGTTAACATGCTAATGTTAATTAGCATTTCCCACTAAGAATTAAATACATGATCATTGCTAACATGTTATTGTTAAAATGCTAATGTTAATTAGCATTAGCCATTAAGAATTAAATACATGATCATTGTTAACATGTTAATGTTAACCTGCTAAAGCTAATTAGCATTAGCCACTAAGAATGAAATACATGATCATTGCTAACATGTTAATGTTAACCTGCTAAAGCTAATTAGCATTACCCACTAAGAATGAAATACATGATCATTGCTAACATGTTATTGTTAACATGCTAATGTTAATTAGCATTAGCCACTAAGAATTAAATACATGATCATTGTTAACATGTTAATGTTAACCTGCTAAAGCTAATTAGCATTAGCCACTAAGAATGAAATACATGATCATTGCTAACATGTTAATGTTAACCTGCTAAAGTTAATTAACATTAGCCACTAAGAATTAAATACATGATCATTGCTAACATGTTATTGTTAACATGCTAATGTTAATTAGCATTAGCCACTAAGAATTAAATACATGATCATTGTTAACATGTTAATGTTAACCTGCTGAAGCTAATTAGCATTAGCCACTAAGAATGAAATACATGATCATTGCTAACATGTTAATGCTAACATGCTAATGTTAATTGCTAGCACGTTAGTGCTAGCCACTCATTTTCAGTCCCTCAAATGCCCCACTACAGACATGATTATCCCCTCAAATGTAGGAAAATTCGAGGTGATCGCAGCGATAACACTGTTGAAGCTGTCTCTTTTATAGTTTTGGCTCCATACAGGCCAACTGATCGAGTACTCACATCCACAGCCTCATTCACTGCCATGTTAAAATAGGAGGGACATTTTCTTAAGGAAGGCAGAAGTAACGTTTCTCTCTCTTGCTCTTGAGGACACATTTCTTCATTTATCGACACAAAATAACTATGTACAACGATCAGGAAGGGCACGCGATGTCCCCAGTTATGTCGGTTCAATGATTGGAATTACGGTTTGGCCATAGAGCCCTCCTCTTCGAGGACTGGTCTCAGCATTTTCCCTCTCTCTCTCTGTCAGGATTTTCAACTGGCGTTCCAACTGACAACAGTTGCAGCAGCCCAGTGGCCATTTGAGCAGTTATTGGCTTCATTTGAACTTGTCTGTGTAAAATGGCCGACAGAGACAGCAGAGCAGCTAGCACATTAGCGCTAGCTGTAAAGACATGCTAACTGCTAACATTAGTCTGTCTCTCTCTCTCTCTCTCTCTCTCTCTCTCTCTCTCTCTCTCTCTCACTCACACACAAACACACACACACACACACACACACAGTCTCTCTCTCTCTCTCACACACACACACACACACACACACACAGTCTCTCTCTCTCTCTCCTCTCTCTCTCTCTCTCTCTCTCTCTCTCTCACACACACACACAAACACACACACACACAAACACACACACACACACGACGCGACCGGACCTCACCGTTTCCCGTGGCCGTGGACTCTCATTAAAGGGTAAATGAGCTATCATCTTGTTGTTTTTATTTTCAGTTAGCTCATACTTCAAGCTGAAAGGTAATGGTCAGATCAGCTGCTTGCTGGCAGCCCTAATAAGAACACAAACTGTTTGAGAGTTTCTGTAAAGAGAGATTATTTCCTACAAATAAAAAGATAATTTTATTTGGTCATAATTTGTCTGTAGCTTATTTTGATTTTAAATAAATCGTGAAAAAATCGTATCGTGAACAAAAAATCGTGACTCGAATCGAGTCGTGAGTTGAGTGTATCGTTACATCCCTATTAGCCACTAAGAATTAAATACATGATCATTGTTAACATGTTAATGTTAACCTGCTAAAGCTAATTAATATTAGCCACTATGAATTAAATACCTGTTAATGTTAACATGCTAATGTTAAGTGCTAGCACGTCAGTGCTAGCCCATAATTTTTAGTCACTTAGAATACATGCTAATGTTAATATGGTAATATTAATTGTTAGCGCGCCAAAGACAGCAGAGCAGCTAGCGCGTTAGCACTAGCTGTAAAGACATGCTAACTGTTAAAATTACTGCAAATGGTAATTGCTAGCGCGTCAACACTAGCAATTAGCCTTAGCCACGAATAACCAAATAAATGCTACTTGCTAATATGCTAATTCTAACATGCTAAAGTTAATTAGCACTAGCCACAAATAATTAAATACATGCTAATTCTAACATGTTAATGTTAATTGTTAGCCGTCTGCGCTAGCAATGAGCATTAGCCAGGAAGAATTAAATACATGATCATTGCTAACATGTTAATGTTAACATGCTAATGTTATTAACATTAGCCAATAGGAATTAAGTTCATGATCATTGCTAACATGTTATTGTTAACATGCTAATGTTAATTGGCATTTGCCACTAAGAATTAAATACATGATCATTGCTAACATGTTATTGTTAACATACTAATGTTAATTAGCATTAGCCACTAAGAATTAAATACATGATCATTGTTAATATGTTAATGTTAATCTGCTAAAGCTAATTAGCATTAGCCACTAAGAATGAAATACATGATCATTGCTAACATGTTAATGTTAACCTGCTAAAGTTAATTAACATTAGCCATTAAGAATTAAATACATGATCATTGCTAACATGTTAATGCTAACATGCTAATGTTAATTGCTAGCACAGTTAGTGCTAGCCACTCACTTTCAGTCACTAAAAATACATGTTAATGTTAACATGCTAATGTTAAGTGCTAGCACGTCAGTGCTAGCCCATAATTTTTAGTCACTAAGAATACAGGTTAATGTTAATATGGTAATATTAATTGTTAGTGCGCCAAAGACAGCAGAGCAGCTAGCGCGTTAGCACTAGCTGTAAAGAAATGCTAACTGTTAACATTAGCGGCCAAAGCTAAAATTACTGCAAATGGTAATTGCTAGCGCGTCAACACTAGCAATTAGCATTAGCCACGAATAACCAAATACATGCCTACTTGCTAATATGCTAATGTTAACATGCTAATGTTAATTAGCACTAGCCACAAAGAATTAAATACATGCTAATTCTAACATGTTAATGTTAATTGTTAGCCGTCTGCGCTAGCAATGAGCATTAGCCAGAAGAATTAAATACATGATCATTGCTAACATGTTAATGTTAACATGCTAATGTTAATTAACATTAGCCACTAGGAATTAAGTACATGATCATTGCTAACATGTTATTGTTAACATGCTAATGTTAATTAGCATTTCCCACTAAGAATTAAATACATGATCATTGCTAAGATGTTATTGTTAAAATGCTAATGTTAATTAGCATTAGCCACTAAGAATTAAATACATGATCATTGTTAACATGTTAATGTTAACCTGCTAAAGCTAATTAGCATTAGCCACTAAGAATGAAATACATGATCATTGCTAACATGTTAATGCTCACATGCTAATGTTAATTGCTAGCACGTTAGTGCTAGCCACTCATTTTCAGTCATTAAGAATACATGCTAATGTTAACATGCTAATGTTAAGTGCTAGCACGTCAGTGCTAGCCCATAATTTTTAGTCACTAAGAATACATGCTAATGTTAATATGGTAATATTAATTGTTAGTGCGCCAAAGACAGCAGAGCAGCTAGCGCGTTAGCACTAGCTGTAAAGACATGCCAACTGCTAACATTAGTGGCCAAAGCTAAAATTACTGCAAATGGTAATTGCTAGCGCGTCAACACTAGCAATTAGTATTAGCCACTAAGAATTTATTACATGACAACTGCTAACATGCTAAGCTACTTGCTAGCACGTCAGCGCTAGCAATTACCCTTAGCCACGAATAACCAAATACATGCTACTTGCTAAAATGCTAATGCTAAAATGCTAATGTTAATTAGCACTAGCCACAAAGAATTAAATACATGCTAATTCTAACATGTTAATGTTAATTGTTAGCCGTCTGCGCTAGCAATGAGCATTAGCCAGGAAGAATTAAATACATGATCATTGCTAACATGTTAATGTTAATTAACATTAGCAACTAGGAATTAAGTACATGCTCATGTTAACATGCTAAAGCTAACCTGCTAATGATAATTGCTAGCGCATTGTCTGTCTAAAATGACAGACAATGACAGCAGAGCAGCTAGCGTGTTAACGTTTAGCATTAGCCATTAAGTATTAAATAAATGCTAATGTTAACATGCTAATGCTAACCTGGTAATGGTAACCTGCTAATGCTTATTGATTACTATTAGCCACTAAGAATTAAATACATGTTCATTGATAACATGTTAATGCTAGCATGCTAATGTTAACTGCTAGCACAGTTAATGCTAGCCACTCATTTTCAGTCAGTAAGAATACAGGTAATGTTAACATGCTAATATTAATTGTTAGCCGTGTCAGAGACAGCAGAGAAGCTAGCGCTTTAGTGCTAGCTGTAAAGACATGCTAACTGGTACATTAGCGGCCAATGCTAGAATTAATGCAAATGCTAATATACCAATTAACATTAGCCACTAAAATTAAAGACATGGTAATTGCTAACATGACGCGCTAGCAATTATCATTAGCATGTTTGCCAAATTGCCATGTTTTAATTTTAGTGGCTTAGTGGCAAATGTTGATTTAGTGGATAATTAGCCACTAAGCCACTAAAAGTTAAAGACATGCTAATTGTGCTCCATTGTCTTAAATAAACATGTTAATAATTACTATTGAGGTGTGCTTTTTGACTACAGACCCCCGGCAAACAGCCCACTCGTCACTCTCAAAATTTCTTCGGGAATTTTCTAGTTAGTGACGAGTGCCTACTACACTCGTCAACTACTCACAGAGCTAGCAAGCTCTGGAGTAGTTGACGAGTGCCGTAGGCCTCGTCAACTATTGTTCTTCTGCGTGTTTCATGGCATTATTAGTGACGAGTGCTACGACACTCGTCAACTACTCACAGAGCTAGCAATCTCTGGGAGTATTTTGACGAGTGCCGTAGGCGCTCGTCAACTATTGTTCTTCTGCGTGTTTTCATGGCATTAAAATTATTATTAGTGACGAGTGCCTACGACACTCGTGCGACTATTCTGTCACGAGCTAGCAAGCTCTGGGAGTAGTTGACGAGTGCCGTAGGCACTCGTCCACTATTGTTCTCTTGCGTGTTTCCTGGCATTAAAATTATTATTATTCTTTTCCCGCCTTTTTTCGAACATGAATGCGGCCTCAGCGGTGAGAGGACCCCAACAAATTATATATCAAACGTGCGTCTTGATCCCGATCGAGCGCTATTACTTTTCTAAGAGATTCGCGTGTTTTCGCGAATTTATTCTGGAAAAACTGCGAAAAATTTCCCATAGGGAATGACTGGGAAGGCCTGAAAAAAAGTACATTTGAACAGACATTTTCAACAATGAACTGCTCTGGCATACTTTCACCGAGAGACTGCATTTGAACTTTAAAACGGAGGTATGCTTCCCTTATCTTCAGGGATTCACGACACTCATCGACAGCTTTTACCGTTTTTAAACTATCAAGGCTCAAAGTTGAGCAGGTTTTTAGTCAAATTTCTGGGTTTATAATGGGTGTGTATGTGGCGGAATGTTTGTGCTAGAGTGGATGACATCATCAGCTAGAGTGAGGAGCAGGGAGAAAAATCTGTGAAAAAATAAAACGTATTTGACTACCTGGCCTCAAATGCCCCACTACAGACATGATTATCCCCTCAAATGTAGGAAAATTCGAGGTGATCGCAGCGATAACACTGTTGAAGCTGTCTCCTTTATAGTTTTGGCTCCATACAGGCTGATTGATCGAGTACCTCCCTCCACAGCTTCATAGACTCCCATGTTATTTTGAGCCGAGAATTTTCTAGAAGACGCAGGGAGCAATTGTGCTTTCTCTGAGTCCTACGGCCAAAGTTTATACAATTTCAGCCTGAAACTTGGCACAGACATTATACACAAGACGAGCATTCTTCTGGTCATTTCAGATTTTGGTTTGATTGTAGGTTTTTTTTGGCCACCTTCGAGGGGGATCATTCAGACATATACTGTGCATCTCAGTGGGGAGACAGTGCATGCAGCACCTGTGACTAATTACTCTGACCTGCAGCTCACCCTGGTTGCTTGGCAACATCAAGCATGCCTTTGACTAACTTTTTTGAAGTCTCTGTATGATGTCAGACTATCAAGACTACATCTTTAATGTCGGCCATTTTATCCTTGTCTCTCACAAACACAAACACATAGATAGAGAGACAGACACACCACACACAGGCAGACAGACAGGCAGACACACACACACACACACACACACACAGACAGAACAAGCACACACACACACACACACACACACACATACAGAACAAGCACACACACACACACACACACACACACACACACACACACACAGACAGAAAAAACACACACAGACAGCTCAGACAGCTAAAATACTAATGCTAACTGCTAGCGCTTCAGCGTTAAAATGCCAATGCTAACATGCTAATGCTAACATGTTAATGCTAACATGCTTATGCTAACATGCTAATGTTAACATGCTAATGCTAACTGCTAGTCCATCATCGTTAACATGCTAATGTTAACATGCTAATGCTAACTGCTAGCTAAAAATGCTAATGTTAATTGCTAGCACGTAAGCGCTAGCTGCTCCTGTGTCTAAATAAACATGTTAAAAATGACTGTTTGAGGTGTGCTTTTTGAATACAGACCCCCAGCAACAGCCCACTCGTCACTCTCAAAATTTCTTTTCTAGTACTGAATTTGCTGAGCAGTGTCAGTAATAATGCATGGGGACGACGGGGCCAGAGTCAGGCACACTCAAAATTTCTTTAGAAATGTTCTAGTTAAACTTATTCTTCCGCCCCTTTTTTTGTCACGCTACTCCTCCCAGAGTTTTTGTCGCACATACACAAAACGGGTATCGAAACGACTGGCTCGGCCGGGAATCGATTGCTATGTCTTTTCTAAGAGTTTCAGCAAACTGTTTTGCCAAAAATCGACAATTACGAAGCCAAAAAATGAATGGGTGTGTATTGCGAGAACTTTCCAGAGCTAGAGTGAGTGATGTCATCGCTGTCATCGAGTGGAGAGGGGAGAGAACGATCAGTGAAAAAATAAAACGGATTTGACTACCGTGGCCTCAAATGCCCAGCTACAGACATGATTATCCCCTCAAATGTAGGAAAATTCGAGGTGATCGCAGTGATAACACTGTTGAAGCTGTCTCTTTTATAGTTTTGGCTCCATACAGGCTAATTGATTGAGTACCTCCCTCCACAGCCTCATAGACTCCCATGGTTTTTGGATTGTTTGTTTGTTTTGGTGTTGTTTTGGGTTAAGTTTGGTTAGGTCCTTGATTTATGTATTTTTGTTAACTACATTACTTTTGTTTACCTGCACCAGTAGTAGACCTACTGGTAGCTGGTATTGTTTTCCTTTTGTTGCAACTTAGTTGCTGCCAATTTATGGTTGATTGTTTTCTTTCTCTTTTTGTTGATTGAATCCCACTGATTGTTTCATCTTGTCCTTTCAGGTGCTCAGAGCTGAAGGTGGTGGTCCTGGTGTCCTTGGTGGTGAGTCCCCTTCTGTGTGTGTGTGTGTGTGTGTGTGTGTGTGTGTGTTCATAAATATTTTTCCTTTTTGTTTTGTCTTCCTCCCCATTGCTTGTGCCGCCACAAACTGGCGTTGTCGGCAGGATCATATTTTGTTGGCAAGAGACGTGTGTTCCGATTTGTTTTCTTTTATCCTACAGTGTGGCCCAAGGTACAGTCGTATTTTGAGTAGCAGTGTTGGAGTCAAAACAGCAGTTGGTAGGAGTCCGGTTATGACGCGCAGCTGAACGGTCGCACGGGCAGAGGGCTCCGCATGCTTTGAAGTAAATTGTAAACTTTAACAGTTAATATCGAGCGAATTGTGACCAAAAGTAATTCTATGGTGTGGACGTTGTATTATGTTGAGGAACCGAGGGAGAAAACGGACAGATAAACTACAAAAACAAGACGTTGGACTTTTACAGGAAGACGAACAAGGAGTTGACAATCTGCTAAGTCAGGACGAAGCTAGCAACGTGAGTGAAATCCTGTCAGCTATTCAGTCACTCAGTAAAGACTTAAACGCGCAACTAGGTGAAGTCAGAAACGAATTCTCCACGCAGCTGCACGACGTGATTTCGTCCAACCATGAGATTAAAGAGGCTATAGGCACATTCTCCGAAAGGCTCACTCAGGCCGAGAGTCGCATTAGTGCGGCGGAGGACCAGATCGCCTCGCTCACAGAAGTTACTGACACCACACGAGAAAAGGTCCACAAGCTAGATATGCAGATGGAGGAGATTGAGAACCAGCGCCGACGTTGCAATCTAAAGCTGGTTGGAATTCCCGAAGGCTTTGAAAAGCGAGACTGCCGTGGGTTTCTGAGGGCATGGCTGCCGCAGGTGTTGAGCATCGAGCATCAGCTAAACATCGAACAAGCATATCGCCTGGGTGCGACGCCGTCAACAAAACCAACAACAGAGTGCGACGAAGCCACGCATTGTGCTGGTGAAATTTCTGTCATTATCAGAGACACCGTGTTGAAAGCAGCACGTCTGAAGGAGGTTAAACTCGAGAACAACCATGTGATGTTCTTCCCGGATCTGTCACCAAAAGTCCAGAAACAACGAAAACTTTTTGATGGCGTAAAACTACGACTGAGACACTTGAATAGAGACTATGGACTCATATTCCCTGCGCGACTGCGAATTTGGCACGAAGACACCTGGCACAACTTCAATTCTGTGGCAAAGGCTGACAAGTTCATCGACAAGCTGCAGCCCTGCAATCCGCGAGAAACCCGATGCGGGTCCTCCGAGGAACATGGGTAATAACACTGGTTCTGGTTAATAATCTAGATGGACAATCATAACAGATAATATAGCTGCTCTTGACATGGTAAGGTCATATTTGTCAGAAATAAGCCATGGCCATTGTGGACTGTGGAACATTTTTTTTCTTTGTTGGTCACAAAAGATTTTCTTTTTCTAATTTCTTTATTATTTTGGCGGAGTTTACATCCAAAGTTTTAATTTGTTATCTAGTGGTTACTTTTCTCTATTTTGACTACTTGTTGCTCACTGCTCCTTTTATAGGATCAGGTGGAAGCTTAGCTGGGACACTGATCATTGGAGGGAGGTTGGGATGTGCGTTTTTGTTCGCACTGGGGTGATGTTTTGCCTTGTTCGGGATAGGCTTAGGTTTAGTGTGTTGTGTATTTGTTTTGAAGGCACATTATTGAAAATACTATATGTTCTGATTATTAAGACAACAGTGGCAATTTTAATTTTCAGATGACATCATGAGCAGGAATTTAAGGATAAATATGATTTCATGGAATGTTAGAGGTCTTGGTGAAGCTAAAACAAGTAATATCCAGACTGAAACAATTAAAAACACAGATTGCCTTCCTCCAGGAAACTCATTTACTGTCATCTGAACTTGTGCCTTTAAAAAGGAGATGGCCAGGGCAGATCATAGCAGCCTCATATTCTTCGCATGCAAGAGGGATAGCAATACTTATACACTCCTCTATTCCATTGAAAATTCATAGTACCATATTAGACCCGGCAGGCAGATACTGTGCTGTGCGGTGGGTTCCTTATTGGGCCAGGATGTTAATTTGGTATGTGTGTATGGGCCAAATAATGATGACGCTCCCTTCTATGACAATTTATTTCTGACTTTATCATCACTATATGGCAGCTTTTGCCTAGCAGGGGACTTCAATTGTACTCTGGATCCAGCTCTTGACAAATCCTCAGGTATGGATGTCACACACATTCAAAGCAGGAAAACAATTCAGTACCACATAAATAAGTTGGGTCTCTGTGACATTTGGAGATACAATAACCCGTCTAAACGTGAATATTCCTGTTACTCTGCTACTCATAATTCATACTCTCGTATTGATTATTTTCTTCTGTCTAAATCTCTTATAGAAAACGTGAATGAATGTGGGTACAAAGGTATTGTCATTTCAGATCACGCGCTACTGCTGCTCTCCTATACTATTACTGGAGCTACCAAAGGACCCTCAGTGTGGCGACTAAGCCCAAGATGGATCCATGATACTGAGTTTTTGACATTTATTGAGACAAATATTGACGTCTACTTTAAAATAAATACTAACCAGACGTCAGCATCTATTAGATGGGAGGCGTTCAAGGCCTTTATCAGAGGTCAAATGATCAGCTATACAAGCAGTATCTCAAAGAAACAACATATAAAGCTGACAGAGCTGGAAAAAAACTTAAGGAATTGGAAGAAGAATTTACTTTACACAATACGATTGCGACCAAACAAAAACTGGACATTCTTAGGGCTCAGTATAACGAGTTGTCAGCAAATAAGGCAGTGTCTAGTCTAATGAAATTAAAACAGACATTTTATGACCAAGGGGAAAAAGCAGGGAAGCTATTAGCTTGGCGTATAAAATCATTAGGGAATAAAGGGCAGTCTTTGAACTTGAGTCTGAACTAGGAAAACCAATTACTAATTTACAAGATATTAATAATAATTTTCAGTCATTCTATTCAAAACTATATACATCAGAAACTAAAGTCACTCACTTGGACTTTTCTTAGACCAAATAGACATACCTATACTAGACGACAACGCTCAAAAAGAACTTAACTCCCCAATGTCCCGGTCTGAATTATCAGAGGCTATTGATAGTATGACTGGAGGGAAAATGCCAGGGCCCGATGGCATTCCAATTGACATCTATAAAAAATTTAAAGGTATGCTACTTAGCCCCTTGTTAGATATGTGTGAAGAATCACTAGAGAAAGGAGAATTACCCTCAACATTAAAGACTGCACTCATAACCTTAATATTAAAACCTGACAAACATATGGTTGAACACACATATTTGTTTGAAGTTCTTAAGCGTTTTGGTATAAGCGGTTACTTCCTTGACTGGATTAAGACTCTGTACTATGACTCCAGAGCATCAGTACTGACAAATCACATAGTATCCAAACAGTTTTCTCTCTCCAGAGGTACAAGACAAGGATGTCCCTTGTCACCCCTTCTTTTTGTATTAGCTATAGAGCCCTTGGCTATTGCAATCAGAAACAACCTTAACATAACCGGTATTAACATAAATGATATTGAGAATAAAATAGCACTCTTTGCTGATGATGTAGTTGTTTTCCTGACCAACCTGAAGCAATCGGTACCTGCCCTACTGGAATGTATAGAATTATTTGGGAGTTTTTCTGGCTATAAAATTAATGCAACAAAATCTACTATTATGTTCCTGAAAAGTTCAGAAAGATCAACTCCACCGCTACACACTCCCTTCAGAAATATTCAGGACAGTTTTACCTATCTTGGAGTTAAAATTACACCAACAATAGAAACACTGGTACCCACTAATTATGACCCCATAGTTGAATCTGTGATAGGTTCTATAGACAGATGGAATTCCCTACCACTATCCATGATTGGTCGCATTAACATTCTGAAAAGGAACACTCTTCCTAAACTTCTTTACCTCTTTTTAAACCATCCCACTTGCCCCTCCTACCAACTTTTTTGCCAAAATGAAGCAGATCTTTTGTAATTTTATTTGGAATAATAGACGCCCCAGGTTACGCATGACCCTGTTGTACTTACCATATGATAGAGGTGGGTTAGGAGTCCCTTTTCTCCAAGGATACTACTGGGCTGCACAATTGAGAGCAGCTGCCTACTGGTTTGACACTACATCACTGAAAAATCAATAAAGATATTTGTCAAAAAAAACAGCAGTTGGTTTCTTGTGGACCTGTAGCAGGTCCGTTGTGTGCTCATTCAGGTCCTTTTCTGATTTTGGTGTCTCTGTGTTGCTGGTTAGGCTATGGAGGGAGAATTACAAGAGATGAGGGAAGTAATTGCCCAGTTGCGAGCAGATAACGAGAGGCTGCGGCAAGAACAGGCTGCAGCAGTACCTGGCCCTGGCACAGTGTCCTCTACTGCGGCCATGCCCCCTTCTGCCCTTTCCCTTGCTACTGCCCCTTTAGCGGAGAGACTAGTGTTCGTGCCCTGGGAAAGAAAATGTCCTATGTTTCGGGGTAGAACAGGCATAGGGCTAGCTGAGTGGAATGAGGAGGTACAGGTGTGCATATGAGCACGTCACCTGTCCACCTCTGATCAGGCTTTCTTTTTGTTTGATCACTTGGAGGGAGAGGCACGCAAGGAGATTAAATTTCGACACGGTGCAGAACGAGGGGACCCAGCTTAGATTATCGCTGTACTGCAAGAACTTTATGGTTGTTCAGATTCTTATGTAGTCCTACAAGATGCGTTTTTTTTCTCGACACCAGCAAGGGGAGATACTGCAAGAGTTCTCTCTGGCGCTGGTGAGTTTAATGGCATCGGTTAAGTGGCGTGCACCTAGCGACTTAATAAATGCAGAGGTTTTGTTGCGCGACCAGTTTGTCGAACATCTTTTTGATGGTGCTCTTCGCCGTGAGTTAAAACAGTTCGTTCGGAGACAACCAACCGCTGACATATTTGAGGTCCGAGCTGAGGCGATCAGGTGGGAACGTGAGGGTTTGCCGGTGGGTGTTGGGGGTCGAAGTCACTCTGTCCCTTCTGTATTTGGTCTTCAGTGTGGAGTTACGAGTGAGCAGCAGTCAGTAACTAATGCACCCCAAGCCTCAGAGTTGAGTGAGATGAGGGAGATGCTTAAACTGCAGCAGGAACAACTGAATAGACTCACCCAAAGCATTTCCCAATTGCAGAATGTTCATCTGCCTCGACGCGCCCCTCAGCGGGGCCCTGTCATTGGTAGACGCTGTCAGCAGCCTGGTCACTTTGCGAGGGAGTGCTACCGGCGGCGCCTCGCTCTCATTCCCAGTTGCCTGTTCCCCAACAGACTAGCAGGCAGGCCGGTTTTTCTCGCCCCCCCGGAAAACTGACAACCGCCGAGCTGTTGAGCCACAGCTCAGGGGGGTATACCTGCGGGCTCAGAGACTATGTCAGGTGCCCAGAAATAGGCTTCTCAGCTTGTGGCTGCATGTCCTCATTTGGTGGTAAGAATGGGTGGGGTTGAGGTCCCTTGTCTATTGGATACTGGTTCCATGGTGTCCACTATGGTAGAGAGCTTTTTTCCTCCAGCATTTTGAACCTTGGGGTCAAGAGAGACTGCAGTCATGCAGCCAATGGCTTAGCTATCCCCTACATTGGCTACCTGGAGTTAGACATAGAGCTCTGTGGTCAGCGAATGGAAAGGTGTGGAGTGTTGGTGGTCAAGGATCCCCCTGGTGCCGTTTCCGCCCAGGTTCCGGGAGTCTTTGGCATGGACGTCATACGAAGATGTTACCGCCAGCTCTTTGGGCAGCATGGATTGGCCTTATTTGACTCCCCCTCAGTTTTCGGGGCCCCAGAGCACATGATGGAGGCATTGCAAAAGTGCCACCAGGGGCCAAGGGGCACCGCCTATGTCCCTATTGTGAACGTAGGGGCTATAGACATGTTGCTCTATCTCCGCACGGAGGTGGGCTCCTTGGAGGCTGTTAATGTGGTCAGCCTGCCCTCTGGTGTCATGGAGGTGCCTTCAGTCGTGGCCGACGTGTCATCTCAATCAGTCTCTGGTTCTGTGCGGGACCAGATAGAGGCTATGGATCCGTCTGTCTTGTCTGCCGAGGAGCAGACTAAGGTGAGGTCTCTTCTTGTGAAATATGCTTCAGTCTTTTCTACACATGATGGGGATCTTGGTTGTACTAACCTGATCGCCCATGATATTCCTCTGTTGGACGATGTCCCTGTTCGGCAGTGCTATTAATAAGTTGTTGGAAGCACAGGTTATTCGCGAGAGCAGCAGCCCCTATGCCTTGCTCGTGCCGCCACACTTGTACTGAAATGTCAAAATGTCTACTGTGAAAAAGTTCTGTTGGGCCACCCAGCTTTTGTGATTCAGTCTTGTCTATCTGTCCCCTACAGTCGACAAAATCAGTATTACATTAGCTGTAGATGATAACATGGAACAAACATTTTCATGTGCCCCAGAAGGTCGTATCAAATGTATTCTTGAAGAATTACTTTATTGCTTTCATCACGTTAAAGATGTCTATGCAACAGAACAATAGCATAAACATCGAGCTTTTGTCTTCAAGGAGGAAACTGAAAGGAATCAAAAAGTCAAAAACAATCAGAACTCAACATCCTCAGTGCCACTGATCCATCTCAAGAATGAACTTCAATGTTTGAAATTTAACAGAAAATTGTCACGCTTTGAAACGCTCACGTCATGCAACGATAAAGTCTTTTATGTAAAGATAAAACTATAATCTTAATTGTTTTGGAAACATAACATTATTTCTACTTTTTCTGGTCTCTACAAGTGCATGTAGACATGAACTGAATGTCAATGGCTGCCTGAAAAGTAGATGGTAGGTTGTAAAGTAGTTAGCAGTAATATTATATAATGTATGCACATAGATCATAGTCCTTTAACCAGCCAACTGAGTGTGTGAGTGAGTGTCAAGCAATGTGTTAGACAAAAGACATCTTTACTCTGTGCACACAGTGCAGAGATGTGGTTTTACATATTGCAGGAAGGTGTGTGTGTGTGTGTGTGTGTGTGTGTGTGTGTGTGTGTGTGTGTGTGTGTGTGTGTGTGTGTGTGTGTGTGTGTTTAAAGTGAATGGTACATTTGTAGAGATGTGGGCTGTACTCTGCTCTGCATTGTGGAATGCTGCAGTGTCAGAGGACTGACGGGGATGGAAGAGCAGCTTGGGAATAAAAAACATTTGGTGTGTGTG
>JAFMOB010000679.1:0-128002 GCA_018985215.1 Larimichthys polyactis
CACATGATGTTCAGGTGTGAGGTCACTTGATGTTCAGGTGTGAGGTCACATGATGTTCAGGTGTGAGGTCACATGACCTGTTCAGGTGTGAGGTCACATGATGTTCAGGTGTGAGGTCACATGATGTTCAGGTGTGAGGTCACATGATGTTCAGGTGTGAGGTCACATGATGTTCAGGTGTGAGGTCACATGATGTTCAGGTGTGAGGTCACATGATGTTCAGGTGTGAGGTCACATGACCTGTTCAGGTGTGAGGTCACATGATGTTCAGGTGTGAGGTCACATGATGTTCAGGTGGTTCAGTATGAGCGAGTCTGATGAAGACTGAACTGTGGTGATGAGAGGTTTTCACATGACAGCATCAGTGTGTGAGTGCGCACACACACACACACACACACACACACACACACACACACACACACACACACACACACGCGGTGTGTAAAGCTGTTTAAACACGCCAACATGGCGACAGCAGGTGGTGCAGACGTGTAGCGCTGCTCTTTGGCCTGATCCTGCTCCTCAGCTTCGTCACATATGGTGCCGCCGCCGCCGCTCACCAGCCTTTGAAGGCAGCATTAAGAGTTTGACTCGACCATCTGTGGGTCGCCTGCAGGGAACGCTCTGTTTATTCTCTGTGTTGACTTCACCTGTTTGAAGCCGGCTTCACCTCCACGCCATCACGCAGGAAGTGTGTCACAATGGCGAGTGTTTCGCAAACTAACGGGTCAGAACTCGGAACAGGTGAGGTTAGTCAAAACAGGAAGTTCATGTCAGCGACAGCTTGTTACAAAATGCCACAAGGTGTCTCAACGGCTGCCGCCATGTGATCTTACATCACCACACCACTGTGCTCAGTGTTCATCCATGAGATACACTCAGGTGTCACAGGACAGGTGAGACTTAAAGATCTGGACTACAGAAAGAACAGCTGATCCTAAAGCAAGTCATTTCACAGCATGCCTCGGTGCTGACCTCGGTCTGAGGTCAGACCACTCTATGTAACAGACTGTCTAAAACCTGGACGTAGTCTCCGTGACGTCCCCGCAGACTGTCTAAAACCTGGACGTAGTCTCCGTGACGTCCCCGCAGACTGTCTAAAACCTGGACGTAGTCTCCGTGACGTCCCCGCAGACTGTCTAAAACCTGGACGTAGTCTCCGGACGTCCCGCAGACTGTCTAAAACCTGGACGTAGTCTCCGTGACGTCCCCGCAGACTGTCTAAAACCTGGACGTAGTCTCCGTGACGTCCCCGCAGACTGTCTAAAACTGGACGTAGTCTCCGTGACGTCCCGCAGACTGTCTAAAACCTGGACGTAGTCTCTGACGTCCCCGCAGACTGTCTAAAACCTGGACGTAGTCTCCGTGACGTCCCCGCAGACTGTCTAAAACCTGGACGTAGTCTCCGTGACGTCCCCGCAGACTGTCTAAAACCTGGACGTAGTCTCCGTGACGTCCCCGCAGACTGTCTAAAACCTGGACGTAGTCTCCGTGACGTCCCCGCAGACTGTCTAAAACATGGAGTAGTCTCCGTGACGTCCCCGCACGACTGTCTAAACCTGGACGTAGTCTCCGTGACGTCCACGCAGACTGTCTAAAACCTGGACGTAGTCTCCGTGACGTCCCCGCAGACTGTCTAAAATCTGGACGTAGTCTCTAGTGACGCTCCCCGCAGACTGTCTAAAACCTGGACGTAGTCTCCGTGACGTCCCCGCAGACTGTCTAAACCTGGACGTAGTCTCCGTGACGTCCCCGCAGACTGTCTAAAATCTGGAGTTAGTCTCCCTGACGCCTCGCAGACTGTCTACAACCTGGACGTAGTCTCGTGACGTCCCCGCAGACTGTCTAAAACCTGGACGTAGTCTCCGTGACGTCCCCGCAGACTGTCTAAAACCTGGACGTAGTCTCCGTGACGTCCCCGCAGACTGTCTAAAACCTGGACGTAGTCTCCGTGACGTCCCGCAGACTGTCTAAAACCTGGACGTAGTCTCCGTGACGTCCCCGCAGACTGTCTAAAACCTGGACGTAGTCTCCGTGACGTCCCTGCAGACTGTCTAAAACCTGGACGTAGTCTTGTGGTTTTTAGTTCATTACTATCTCATAGTTATTATAAATAATATTTCCGGAGTCTCTGGTCTTTATTCTTTAGTCAGTCTGATGTGAGTCTGTTCATTGAGGTTTGATGACTTTAAACGTGACACAGTGAAGTTTGTGTTGAAGGCATCTCATGTTGCTGATTCAGTGTCAGACGTGCTGATGGCGAGGCGAGGCTCTAATTGTTGAAGAGGAGGACGAAGGCTCGGGAGGACAACAGGATGTAAACCAATTAAACAGTTTCCGATGGCAGTAATCAGCTCAATGACTCAGCTGATTGGTTCGTTAGCGGTTTGTAGAGGAGAGACGCCCGGCCTGAAGAGTTAATGTGTCCAACACAAACAAACACTTTAATACACTAATGTTCACAGGTAACATGAAACGTAGCGTAAGCAGGACTCAACTACAGACAATCCAACATTAACTAACAGCTAACACAACGTTAGCAGGTGATGGCCTGGAAGAAACTAAATAAATGTTTTAACTTGATTCATGAACTTCAGCCTGTGGTCGGCTACTATTCACAGTCTGAATGAAAAGCTGCAGCATCGTGTGTGTGTGTGTGTGTGTGTGTGTGTTGAACAGGGGAAATGAGGCGAGTTAAACGGTGTTAAAGGTGAGTGTGTGTACGAGCATCCTGACAGTTTTATGAGCTGAACACTGAAGTGAAGGAAGTGAAGCTGGCAGAGAGCCCAGAGCCTGAAGGTAGCTATGTTAACACTCGCTAACAGACGCTTCACCTTCAGCCTGTCAGTGTGTGTGTGTTCACAGTGTGTGTGTGTGTTCACAGTGTGTGTGTGTGTTCACAGTGTGTGTTCACAGTGTGTGTGTGTTCACAGTGTGTGTGTGTTCACAGTGTGTGTAGTGTGTTCACAGTGTGTGTGTGTCACAGTGTGTGTGTGTTCACAGTGTGTGTGTGTGTTTCACAGTGTGTGTGTGTGTTCACAGTGTGTGTGTGTTTCCAGTGTGTTGTGTTCATGTGTGTGTGTTCACAGTGTGTGTGTGTGTTCAGTGTGTGTGTGTTCACAGTGTGTGTGTGTGTTCACAGTGTGTGTGTGTTCACAGTGTGTGTGTGTTCACAGTAGAGTTGCACGATACCCACGGTATACCCGGTACCCCGCGGTGCCAAATCATAACCGTCGCTACTATACTTGAAATTTTACACGACGGTCCTACCGTGGATTACTAAACTACCGGTGCCAGTCTCCGCTACATAGCGGCCGCCTCTGCTCTCCTCCCGGCTTCTCACTGCATGCTACTCCTTTGTAAACAAACCAACATGGAACTACGCAACCGAACTACACAGCTGCTGAATGATTGGCTGTTTGCCTGTTACTGGTGACGTCCAGGGATATGATAGGCTGTTTCCGCACGCTGGGTCCGCCCGTCTGTTAGCTGATTGGCTGTTCGTGTGTTTCTGCTCCGCTTCGATAGAAACTCGCTTCAAAACAAACAACAAGCTAAAGTTCTGTCTCGCCCAGACACGAGACAACACACTCACCATGGCAGAAGCACCGGGCCCGAGCAGCGAGTCTGCCGTGGCGTCTTCGTCAGTGGCAACACTAATTTTGCTTAAAAAACAAACGTCGTTGTTTCAAACTAACTTGTACAAATACATTGCAGTTTATAAAAATAATAATAATAAAAAAAAGGCCGCAGTATCGCGATAATACCCGGAACCGCGATACTTTGTCTGGTATAGTATCGTGGTTACTCATTTTAGTATCGTGACAACTCTAGTTCACAGTGTGTGTGTGTTCAGTGTGTGTGTGTTCACAGTGTGTGTGTGTTCACAGTGTGTGTGTCAGTGTGTGTGTTCACAGTGTGTGTGTGTTCACAGTGTGTGTGTGTTCAGTGTGTGTGTGTTCACAGTGTGTGTGTGTGTTCAGTGTGTGTGTGTTCACAGTGTGTGTGTGTTCACAGTGTGTGTGTGTTCACAGTGTGTGTTCACAGTGTGTGTGTGTTCACAGTGTGTGTGTGTGTTCACAGTGTGTGTTCACAGTGTGTGTTCACAGTGTGTGTGTGTTCACAGTGTGTGTGTGTTCACAGTGTGTGTTCACAGTGTGTGTGTGTTCACAGTGTGTGTGTGTTCACAGTGTGTGTGTGTGTGTTCACAGTGTGTGTTCACAGTGTGTGTGTGTGTTCAGTGTGTGTGTGTGTTCACAGTGTGTGTGTGTGTTCACAGTGTGTGTTCACAGTGTGTGTGTGTTCACAGTGTGTGTTCACAGTGTGTGTGTGTTCACAGTGTGTGTGTGTTCACAGTGTGTGTGTGTTCACAGTGTGTGTTCACAGTGTGTGTGTGTGTTCAGTGTGTGTGTGTTCACAGTGTGTGTGTGTTCACAGTGTGTGTGTGTGTTCACAGTGTGGTGTGTTCAGTGGTGGTGTGTTCACAGTGTGTGTGTGTGTGTGTGTGTGTGTGTGTGTGTGTGTTCAAGTGTGTGTGTGTTCACAGTGTGTGTGTGTGTTCAGTGTGTGTGTGTTCACAGTGTGTGTGTGTTCAGTGTGTGTGTTATTACACGACTGTAGCATGATGATAGCTGACATGAAGCTAACGCAACATTAGCACGACTAATTATGTCTTCATGCTACAGAACAGTTAGCCTCGGTGCTAAGCTGTCACACATTTAAACAAACTGGATTTATTGTTTAAATTTACACGTTAACAGATATTGTCGTATGTTCTGGTCCTGATATTTGTGACGTGTCATGTTCGCTCTGTGACCTCTGAGCTTGACCCTGAGCGATGAAGCTCAGGTTGACAGTTCGCCCTCTGACTGACTGACTCCTCATTGTTGCACCAGGTTACTGAGCACGCTCAGTCCGCCCCCCCACACTCACTCCCTCATCAGAGGAATTCTGGGGGAATTTATGCACCGTCTCCTGGCTAATTGAATTAGCCACATCGTGTCGACAGTGTCTCCATTGTGGATGCCGCACAATGTTGGGCTTCATGGTACAGACCCCCCCCACCCCCAACAACGCCATGACGACCATGGCCTCTTTATCGTGTTCCAGTCAGCGACCCGCCTCAGGCTCCATCACTGGACCATCATTAACCAGCTGAATAGGACCGGACCTGGGGGGGGGTCAAGTCACCTATAGGGCAGGGCTGATCCATGGCTATTATTACAGCATGTTAACTAACGTCAAACATGACCACAGATTACAAGTTAACAACACATTAAAGATATACATGTATGTTTTATTATTATACATGTATGTAACATTTACTTTATACAGTCTGTTTGAATAATTCCGATTTTCATTTAAAGTCAATAAAAAGGTTAAAATTCTCAAAAAATTAAATTAAATTTTCAGTCGATTTAAATTAAAATCTGTGATTCATAAATTCATCATCTGAAGCTGGGACGGCCAGAAGCTAGTTACATTAGCAGGAGCTTAGCCTGGTTTTCTATTTTATGAACAGATTTAAATCATTTATATAAAACCAAACAATGTTTTTAATTAAAGAGGAGTTAATTTAATCAGTCAGTAATTAGGGTTGGGGTTAGAACATGACCCCAAACATCCTGACAAAGATGTCCAGGATCGAGCGTACCGTGGTCATCACAGAGCATTTCTTGAGCATCTGTGTAGTTAAAGGTCTTGATGTGTCTCATCATTTATCATCATTATTAATTACAGCTCATTACTGTGATACCTTCGGAGACAGTGCCCGGCCTGTTTGGACCGCTGAATCTACGTAACACCCCCGACATGAACAACAACAGTAAAGTAACAACAGGTCTTTGTGCTGTAACCTTTCCCCCCTCAGGCTTTGTGCATTTCACCAAAACCACTAATTAGCATAACTTCAGCAAATAACAGCAAGGCCATAACAGAGCCGTCACAGGATCACTCATGACATCGTATTTTATCTCAATGTTACACATCACGCGTTTAAAGGACATCAGCTTTAATGATGGAGGACGTTAACGTTTACACAGAGGACGTCCTCAACCAACATACACCTAACAACATAAAACTAACATACGACGACTATAACAACATACGACAACTACTAAACATACGACGATAACATATGACAACTACTAACAACATACGACAGCAAACGACAACTACCAACATACGACAACTACTAACAACATACAAACGACAACTACCAACATACGACAACTACTAACAACATACAAACGACAACTACCAACATACGACATCTACTAACAACATACAAACGACAACTACCAACATACGACAACTACTAACAACATACAAACGACAACTACCAACATACGACAACTACTAACAACATACAAACGACACCTACCAACATACGACAACTACTAACAACATACAAACGACACCTACCAACATACGACAACTACTAACAACATACAAACGACAACTACCAACATACGACAACTACTACCAACATACAACATCATACAACGACAACTACTAAACACACGACAACAACCAACATACGATGACAACGACAACATATAACAACTACCAACATACGACAACCACTACCAACATACAAACAACAACTACCAACATATGACAACTACTACCAACATACAACATCATACAACGACAACTACTAAACACACGACAACAACCAACATACGATGACAACGACAACATATAACAACTACCAACATACGACAACCACTACCAACATACAAACAACAACTACCAACATACGACAACCACTACCAACATACAAACAACAACTACCAACATATGACAACTACTACCAACATACAACTGCAGCATACGACAGCTACTAACAACATACAATGACAGCTACCAACATACGACTATAACATGCGACAGCATACAACTACTATCACAACAGCTACTACAACTACCAACATACAACGACAGCATACGACAACAACTACTAACAACAGCAACTAAACATACGACAACTACTACCAACATACAACATCATACAACGCCAACTCCTAAACATACGACAACCAACAAACAACAACATAGAACTAACAGACAACAACGTACAACTACAGACAACTACTGACAGACAACTTACAACTAACAACAAAGTACGCCACGACCTATGACAACATTCTCAGCTCCGGGATCCCAGGAGCCAAAGTCAACCATCGGTAGGCTGCTGTATTCCTGGTTTCAGAGGTTGTGTTCAGTCTTGGGTTTAATAGACGCTGATGCTAGCTCATATGGCTGGCTGCAGTTCTTATTATGGTTTTTAAATAATGCACTTTTCTTTCTAACATTGTATGACATTTCTGTTTATCTAGAAATCTGTTCAAAAGTCCTATCTTAAAAAACAGTCGACTGCTGTTACGAACAGCCTCTCCAGTCTCAGCCTCTTGCGTGTTAAAGTTTGTGGATGTAAAAACTGTTATGTGACGTGAGAACACAATCAACATGGAACCTGGCGTGTTCTCCTGGCAGGTGGTCACATAAGTCTGTCAGACATGTATGAACAGTGTCAGAGTTTCTGTGTTCAGACGGGTCTAAAAATATGCCGGGACCTCCCGTCCGTGAAAAAGGGTCTTTGTGGACGAAGTCGTCATAAATTCCTTCACGCTGCTGCACATTGTTCCACGGCACTCGGACAGTGAATGCTTTATCACGGCGGTCCTGTTGGAAACTTTGTTTACAGATTCACAAAAAAAAAAAAAAAAAACCAAATCCAGGCCGATATGCTAATAGGGAGGAGTACTACTGCGAGAGCCGCTGGCCATATCTGAACGGGCTGACACCGCCAACAGACGGGCCTTTTGTGTGGTCCAGGACTGGGACTGTGCCTGGCCTCAGGGATCTGTTATTCAGATGGCGTCTGTCATGTTCAGTCGCTAAAGACCAGACACGCATAGCTCGGCTAATTCTGGATGGCCTCTGGTCAGACAGGCTGAAAGAACAGAGGCCGGATCTTCATGGTGACGACGTTAACCTCTGATCACTTGTTTGACCTAAACAGAGGGGATCTGATCTGATGTCCACACACTCTGCACATTAAATCTTTAAAACCAGGACCAGTAGGGTCTACATCACACAAATTTTATTCGACAAGAACCTGTCAGAACTTCACACACAGACCTGGTCCTGGACCAGCACCCAACAGAACTTCAAAGCTGTTCAAACGAAACGATTGAAAGTTTGAGTTGAGCAAAGAAAGCGAATCAGCGTGACGTCAGTTTTTTCAGCCACTTCCAATCAGTGATGTGAGGTTTAAATAGTGACTGAGCCAATGGAGAACAGGTGTGTGCGTGTGCGCAGGTGAGCAGTAGGTGTGTGTGATGTCCTGATTGCAGGTGAGCAGAGGGTAGCATGACGTGACAGTGTAACCCCGAAAATACCCAGCATGCGGAACGGCTGCAGAACGACTCCACTCCGGAACGGCTGCGTACTCCACCGTCCGCCAACTCACACATAATCCGTTTGTGATGCGCTCCGGTGCGGCTACCAAGCGTCGCAAGAACACACGAGATCTCGCGAATTCACGCGCGATATTTCCGGCTGAAGTCTCTCTGACTCCTGCGATGACATTCCACGCCACATCTTATTTTCTGGTGTCCTTATAAAAAGGATGTGAGGTGTCATCAATGATTACACCTGAAAACCCCTCACCTGTTGACTTCAGGTCGGCCTCGCCCATTATGACGTGTTCTTGTAATGAAACTCGATCCGTGGTGAACACGGAGTATTTTATTTTGAAAATCAACCGTGGTTTTATTTTGTATTTTGTAGCTGATTTCCTTCCCCGCACAATCTGCTCTGTGCTGAATTTATGCTCCGTGCTCTGGCGTCCGTGAACAATAGAAGCTCTGCGTATGTGTTGCGGAGGGCTGCCGGACGCCACAGTCGTTCCGGAGCCGTGACGCAGCGTGGACGGAGACTGTGCGAGCTGACACATTGACTAACATTGAAAAGTATCGGCTCCGTCGCCATGGCGGAGTCGTTCCGGAGCCATTACGCATGCAGTGTATTTTTCCCCTTAAGGGGTGTAGTAAGAACGCAAATGCAGCACACTGGACGAAGATAATAAATGAGTCACTTTTATCACACTTGGCTGCTAGATGAGAAATAGCACAGTTCCAAAGCAACAGCTGAAATAGTATCTATGGGTACGGGGAAAGTCCGGGGGCTCTGGCTGGGCTCCAGTCTGGCAAGCAGGTAAACAGGCGATGAAGCAGACTAACCAGAAACGAGCCGTCACCAGCTAGCAGAATCCAGAGGGGCCAGAAGCTGAACTCGTGGTCGGGAACAAAAGGCAGGGTCGGTTTCTGGGATTACAGCAAAACAGGTTAGTACAAGGCAGGCAGAGTCGATAACGAGAGATCAGTCCTGAGAAAAGTGCTGGAGAGTCTAGCGTGAGCATGAAGAACAATCTGGCAGAGAGTGAGTGAGCAGGGAGGGCTTAAATACTGGCCTCACTGGTGATGGGAAGCAGGTGAGTCTGATGAGGGGGGCGTGGCTGGCAGGTGAGTGGAGAGTGAATGGAAAAGTACACTTTTAGTTTAACATTAGTTTAGCATTAACATTTTCTAACGGCCTCTGAACACCTTGGTGCAGGTGTTTTTTTCCGAGTGCAGAACATACAACGCATTTTGTTCAGTACTCCTTTAGCCAATCAGGACGCCGAACACAATGTTCATATTATACAGTACGCTGTAAAAAAAAAGCATGCAAAATGACACCAAAAAAAATCCGCAAAACAGCGAGGCCGCGAAAGGTGAACCGCGTTATAGTGAGGGACAACTGTATTCACCTATATGTCGTAATATAAATATGTTTCATACACACACACGCGCGTGTATATAATTAGACATTCTTTCCATCTGTCAAAATCTTCCCGTGGTCGTGTGATGTCATCAGGTAGGAAAATCCCAGTTTCGGTCCAGATGAAGAGAAATGAAGCGTGTTTCCCCGGCAGCATCACAAACATGTGATTTTATTTTTAGATTCATTAACTGATTAACACGAGTCATTGAGTCGATGAGTCGCCTTTTATTTCATTTAGTAAACACAGGGACTTTTTTTTTTACTGCAGACTGAACTGAGAACGTGTCTGCACTGTTATATACTTTATATACACTAATACCTATAATATATTGACTAAATATACTTTATATACACTAATACCTATAATATATTGACTAAATATACTTTATATACACTAATACCTATAATATATTGACTAAATATACTTTATATACACTAATACCTATAATATATTGACTAAATATATTTTATATATACTTAATATACAGTAATACATATATGACAAAATATACTTTATATACACTAATACCTATAATATATTGACTAAATATATTTTATATATACTTTATATACAGTAATACATATAATATATTGACTAAATATACTTTATATATACTTTATATACACTAATACATATATTGACTAAATATTCTTTAAATATACTTTATATAAAGTAAAAAGATATATTATATTGACTAAGTATACTTTATATATACGGTATATACACTAATACATATATTGACTAAATATACTTTATTATATAATTCATATACACCAATACATATATTGAATTGTTGGTAAATAATATTATGAAGAGTATGGTCTAGACCTGCTCTGTAGGAAAAGTGTCATGAGATAACTAAAGTTATGATTTGGCGCTTTATTAATAAAATTGAATTGAATATACTTTATGTATACTTTATATAAACTAATACATATATTATATTGACTAAATATACTTTTATGGTGATGATGATGATGATGATGATGGTCGGATTCGAACCCTCGTCCAATGTGGGAAGGACTGAGCCTTCGTACATAGATTATAGTAACGTTGTTATAATCATGAAGTTTTACCTGTCAGGTGTGACAGGAAGTGATCATGACCTGACCCTCTCAGGCCGTTGGTGAGTTAGTCCAGTTTCCAGTTCAGTGGAAAGCCCCATCAGAGAGGAGGAACGCCGCACTGGAGCCGATCAGATCAATTTAATAAAGTCTCGTTAGCAATGATTCAATCACGAGCTGCCGCTCAGCTCCAGATTCTGACATAATCAGATTGAGAAGATCCGCCGTATGAATCATAAAACTGTTTACTCCCATCATGAAGGAGAGACCACCCAGAACTGGATCAGAACCTTTCATCCAGCAGTTTAGACTCACACTAACAGAACTACTCCAGGGTGTCCACAACCAATGTCGACATTGAATCATGTTTAGGTCTTCCCTGGGTTTATCTGAACCACAACCAAAGACAGAACTGTACCTGTTACAGGTAAACCTGTTGTTACTTTACTGTTACCTAACTGTACGTGTTTGTGGTTTCTCTTGTTTTTGTTTTTTTCAGGGTAAATAACGGTTATTGATTATGATGATTAATTATTATTAATGATTGATTACTATCAATGATTATTGATTAGTATTATTGATAATTGTTGATTATTGACAATGATTAATTATTATTGATGATTATTCATGGTGATTAATGATTATTATTGATGATGATTATAATTCATAATTATTGATGATTATTGACAACTGATGATTATTATTAGTGATGATAAATTCTTATGGATGATTATTAATGATTATTCACCAGATCATTAGAATCAGAACTTTACCGTTAAGTGTTTGTGATTTCAGTTGTTATTTCTTTTCAGTTGAAATCATGATTATTGATGACAATTGATGATTATTAATGATGATTTTTAATTATGTTTATTATTATTGATTATTATTGTTTAAAATGTATGATTATTAATGATTATTGATGACCGATCTGATGTGGTCTGATCCATACTCGGGTCAAACTTTTCAAGCGTTGGTGGTCTGGAGGTTATTTCAGGAGAGGAAGCTGCATTCTGATTGGTCTCTCTCTCTGCACCCTGATGCATCATGGGAGCTTGGCGTCTCGCTGTCTGACCTGTTTTATTATTCCATTTCCTCCTTTTCTCTGTTTCCACCTCTTTCTGTCTCCACGCGTCTCGTCCGGTCGTCTGAAGCTTCCCTTGACCGCTGTCACTCCACACACATCCATTATTCATAAACCACACAAATATATATATTATGAACTGATTATTCCTGCACATACACACAAATATAGACAGAGTATGTGCATAAAGGGACCGAGGACTGAAGGCAGGACCTTGCAGTGTGTAGGTGTACAGGTGTCTCAGGAACATCTCGTTTGTTCTTTCCAATGCCCTTGCTCCTTGCTGCCAGTTTCACCAGGGACTGATGGGAAATAAAATGTTTGGCCTGACGGCTGAGATTATTAATTTAATGATTAATGAACCTTTGACTAAAAATAATGATCAGATTTATGTTTAATTCTCAAAATAAACAAAAATATGTCACATCTTTATATATTTTATTTTACTTTATTTTTACATTTGTTAATCAGAATTTTTGAATAAAGTAGCATTGTTGTTTGTTGTTGTTAGTTTCTGTTTGTTGTTGTTCGTCATTCTTTGTTGTTTATTGTTGCATGTTTGTGTGGCTCATGTGTGTAATTAAAGCTTTCATGCACTTTACCGGACAAAATGAATAGAAATAAATGATTCTGTCAACATAAAAGCACATCTTTGTCTTTAGTTGTATTTTCCAAAATAAAAGCCTGATGTTCCCCAGCTGTGTTTTATGTGTTTCTTTGTATTTCCTGTTTCCTCGGTGGTGTGTAAATGTCTGCGGAGCACCTGAGCGACTCTCTTGAAATGAACGGAAAGCTTGTAAAATTAACGTCATTACCAGCTTTCAAATAAAAAGAGTTTCCTCCTGAGAGGACACCCGCACTCCTCATCACTTCTAATTAAAGGAGTTCATATGAATAGCTGCACATTCAGACTGTGCAGCCTCAGAGGAGCTGAGAAAATGTTGAGCAAACGTTTCTACAGCGACGCATTAACTCATTACACAGAATATAAAACAGGGAGTGTGCACTCGTACAACTGTCTATCTGGAGACACACAGAGATACAGTAAGACAAACTGAGACACAATGAGTCAGAGACAGCGAGACACACAAAGACACACTGAGACACAGACACAGCGAGACACACAAAAGCACACTGAGACCGAGACACACACACAGACACAGCGAAACACACAGAGACACTCAGAGACACAGCAAGACACTCAGAGACACAGCAAGACACAGTAAGACATACAGAGACACAGCGAGACACAATGAGATACACAATGAGATACACAGAGACATAATGAGACACAGCAAGACACACAGAAAGACACAGAGACACAATGAGACAGAGACACTCAGAGACAGACAGAGACACATTGAGATACACAATGAGACATTTAGAGACACACAGCAAGACACACAGAAGACACAGCGAGACACACAGAGACACAACGAGACACAGAGACATAGCGAGACACAACGAGACACAGAGACATAGCAAGACACAGAGACACAACGAGACACAGAGAGACACACTGAAACCCAACGAGACACACTGAGACAAAGCGACCTGTTGGACTTTTTCACTCAGGAGGACCGGTCCGTCTTCAGTACCCAGATCTTTTCATAGGACCTTTCAGCATCAGCTGGCAGTGTGTCTCCTGGCTCGTCTCTCGCTGCCATCAACAACAATTATCATCAAACTGTTTAACGACAGCTAATTATGATCCGCAGCAGCACTTTATCTGCTGCTTACATTACATCCTGACTGCGCGTCCTAAACGCTGCGTGGGTTTGAACCTCGGCCAGAGAAACTTGGCAGCCGCGGCTCGATGGTTATTAATATTCCTAAAGGCCTGAGAAAATAAACTTCCTGTCAGAGAGGGTTGCCATGGCGTCTCAGAGTTGACACAGCAGTCCGACTGTAGCCGTCATTGTTTTTAATCAGAAGCCCAGCGGCTCATTATATTTCAATTTATGTTTTTTCTTTTCAGAGACGTTTGTGTGAGCAAAGAAAGACGCAGGAAGTGTCCGACAGAGGGAAACAACAACATGTTTGTGTCTCTGAGGACGCTTCTCAGTCGCACAAAGAATTAACGAGCCAACATAATTTAACTGACACTTTTTATTTCATTCAGGAGGAAATATGAACTGCAGGGAGGTTCACACAAAGAAAACGTTCATACATCAACACATCTAGAACTTTAGAATGAAATGTTCAAAGGTAAGATGTTCATACATCAATTTTATAGTAAAATGTTCATACATATGTCAACACGTGTAGAACGTCAAAAGAAAACATTCATTCATAAAAGAATTTTATGATAAAACGTGAACACGTGCATACTTTAAACATACATACATAATATGTTCATACATGTAAAACTACACAAAACAAATGTTCATATGTTTATAAACATTTTATTAAAATGACTAAATTACTTTTCACTGAGAGATCGACAGAGCTGTGCACAAATATCAAACCTCAGCAGTGGAACGTAACGTAGCATAAGAGAAAATCAATAAAAACTCTAACGAGACTATCAGGGTTTACAGAAACATTTCTGTAGCATCTGTAAAACGCTATGCAGAAAATTACATATTCATTTTAAATGATGTTTAATTCAGACTTTATTTACAGTTTATACACATTTAATACACAGTGTTAATACACAGTTAATACATACAGTTATGCACAGTTTATATACACACGTTTATGAATCTAATTAGATTTTGAATATTGATTTTTCAAATGAAATGTGTGTTTTCTAATAATACTTTGGAATGGGAGGCTGCAGCATGAAACAGATAAAATGATGTTCAGATGTTGGTTCTGTGTTTGTCTTCTCGCGATGGATTTTCTGTTCACTGATTCTGTTTGACAAAGAATCTGAAGTTTATTAAAATGTTCCTGAAGACAGAATCTGTTTACTGAAGAGGAAAAGACGAACGCTCATAAATATCACGCTTTGTTTCTGTCACGATTCATCTGCAAACTGACGGCGTAAATAAACATCAATTTATCCTAACTAGAAAACATTCCCGTTACCTGTCATGTTCTCAATGATTTAAAACATTAACACTCCTTTCACTTCATAAATCTGTCTTGATATTAACCATCGACAGTTTGATCCAAATTGATCCAGTTTGATCCGGATTGTTCTGGGCTGAGAGCCAACAGACGCAAATGAATGTAACGTCTGTTTTTACTGAACAGCATTCATCCACACTTTAACTCCTTTTGGTGTGCCTGACTCAGGATTCAGGTCTTTATCTTCAGTCTGATTCAGGGTTGAAGGTTTTAAGTTAAACTGAATCCATTCACAGAGAAAAAAGTGAAAAGTGCAGATGTGCATCAGTCCACCATGTGACCTCTGAGACCGTGTTAATCCACCGCTGAACAACAAACATTCATTTATTCCAATTAGATCGTTCCACTTCAGCAACTCGTCTGTTTTACATTTCTGTTTGTGTCTGCAAATTAACACTAAAACAACGTCAGAACAACGCTCGCTGCGATTTGTGAAAACTAGCATGCAGACAAAAGATGAGCCTCTGAATACTGATTCAACAAAGAAAAGAAGAAGAGGAGGAGGAGAAGAAGAAAAGAAGGAGAAGGAGAGTGAATGAAGCTCTCTGAGCTTTACAAACTGTCTGAACATGAAACATCCAGATGTTTCAAAGCAGCACAGACGTGATGGACCTGATGAATCTGATCAATCTGATGAATCTGATGAATCTGATTAATCTGATGAATCCGATGGACCTGATGGATCAGATTAATCTGATCGATCTGATTGATCTGATTAATCTGATGAATCTGATAGATCTGATGAATCTGATAGATCTGATGAATCTGATGGGACCTGATGGATCAGATGGATCAGATTAATCTGATGGACCTGATGGACCTGATGGACCTGATGAATCTGATGGACCTGATAGATCTGATAGATCTGATGGACCTGATGGACCTGATGGACCTGATAGATCTGATGGACCTGATGGACCTGATAGATCTGATGGACCTGATGAATCTGATGGACCTGATGAATCTGATGGACCTGATAGATCTGATGGACCTGATAGATCTGATGGACCTGATGAATCTGATGGACCTGATGGATCTGATGGATCTGATAGATCTGATGGACCTGATGGATCTGATGGACCTGATGGATCTGATGGACCTGATGGATCTGATGGACCTGATGGATCTGATAGATCTGATGAATCTGATAGATCTGATGGACCTAATGGATCCTGATGGACCTGATAGATCTGATGGACCTGATGGACCTGATGGACCTGATAGATCTGATGAATCTGATAGATCTGATGGACCTAATGGATCCTGATGGACCTGATGAATCTGATGGACCTGATGGATCTGATGGACCTGATAGATCTGATGGACCTGATAGATCTGATAGATCTGATGAATCTGATAGATCTGATGGACCTAATGGATCCTGATGAATCTGATAGATCTGATGGACCTAATGGATCCTGATGGACCTGATAGATCTGATGGACCTGATGGACCTGATAGATCTGATGAATCTGATAGATCTGATGGACCTAATGGATCCTGATGGACCCTCCAAATACTGAACTGGATTCTAGATCAGATCTTTTCTCCACTCACAGATGACACCTTTGAAGACTGTGGTTCTGGCTGCTGTCTCTCTGTTGGATCTGACCCAGATAGTTTCAGACCACAGATATGAGTCCTGGACCAGGTCTGGATCTGGATCTGGTCCTGAAGCTGGTCTGTGGTTTGGACGTTAGTGGCTTTTGTGCATTTTGTATGAGTTAAGTTTTGGGAACATGTGGATCCATTCTGACAGGAAAACTAGTCCAGTTTGAACCAAAGACCTTAACCAGGTCTGATAAAGGTCCAGTTTATTTACAGAACATGAGCTCTTTTAAACCTGTGTGAGACCCACAGCGCCTCCTACAGTGTTTAATATTAACAGAAGGCAGACTGTGGACATATGACGTCCTTTATCTCGTGTTTTTACGGACACGCAATGAATTGTTCAAATGTCATATTTCTTAAAGGGACCGTGCAGGGAGCTTTAGTTAAAGTCTCCTGTTATTCTCCATATTAGCACTCAAGGAACAACTTTTGTCCAATCAGATCACTCTGTCTAAACTAACTGTTGTACAGGTAACTTTATTTTCCACTTGGAAACACCCGAAAGCTCTTGGAAACACCTAGAAACATGATTTGTCGTCTTTTGATTGGCCATATTTAACCTAAATGAAACATGAATGTGAAACAACGTTCTCTTCAGGAGATGTTACAAAACAAAGATGACAGATGGGAGGTCAGCTGAGTTCACACCACAGATTCAAACTGTAGAAAAGAAGAATTTTAAAAGGCTCTGTCTGTATTAAACTAACCAACATGTCTGTGATAACCAGCTCTCTTCATCACATCAACAATCAAACCAACATTCACTGGCTCCAAATCAACACGCTCCAAAATTACACTGAGACAAAATTACAGTGAGCGCCATGACTGACAACCTGTAATTTGAAGAAGAAGAAGAAAAAAGATGAGTGCAGCCAAACTGTGTGGGCTCCATGAATGCTTCACTCATGGCAGCCAGCAATTATCCAATTTCAAGGAAATGTCGGTAATGCCTCTAAGAACGAGAGCTGCCCCTCAAAACCTCCAGAACCGGGTCTCTGTGATCCCAGTCCAGCTCAGTCCGCTACAGGTCTGGCACTAGCATCATGTATGGAACACGGGCGGGGTCATAATCCATGTGTTCACTAACATGTTTATGTGATGCGTGTTCATGTAAACATACACACATAAACCCGGATCTGACACTTTAATACCTGCAGGTGACCAGATGATCAGACAGAAGTCCAAACCTGGACTAGTGGTATCTGAGGGAGTCCAGGTCCAGGTCCAGGTCAGTCTGGTGAGGACTTGTTGGTCTCCAGATTAAGGACCCCCCTCCTGCAGATTATCAGGACTCACAGGTGGTGTCCTGCTCTCAATCCTCTGACAGATGATCCAACTGCTGTTCAGGAGGAAACATCTGTCAACTGATTGCTTTTTTGTAACACTGATGAACGACATAAAGCCTCCAAGCTGATCCTGCACCTTGTCTGAGTACTATATGTACCGTCTGCAGATCAAAGTAATCCTCAATCCACTGCTCTCAGATCAGCCACGGCACAAGAACACTGTAACACCAACATTTATTCTAAATGAAGATATAGATCATATAACAAAACATATAATAATATCATATAATAATAAAACATATAAAAATATCATATAATAATAAAACATATAATAATATCATATAATAATGTAATATAATAAAACATATAATAATATAATAAAACATAAACTAATATAATAAAACCTATAATAATAAAATATAATAAAATAATCAATAGAAATAAAAAAAACAGACAAATTCAAAGACAAAAACGTGTAATTATAATTCATTTAAATACAGAATATATGTAGTTAATATACAGGTTACATATTCTATTCAGTTTATAACATCTTAACATGTTATAAACTGAATATGTATGCATGTATGTATGTATGTATGTATGTATGTATGTATGTATGCATGCATGCATGCATGCATGTATGTATCTATGCATGCATGTATGTATGTATGTATGTATGTACGTACGTACGTACGTACGCATGTATGTATGTATGTATGTATGTATCTATGCATGCATGTATGTACGTATGTATGCATGTATGTATGTACGTACGTACGTACGTACGTACGCATGTATGTATGTATGTATGTATGTATGTATGTATGTATGTACGTACGCATGTATCATGCATGCATGTGTATGTATGTATGTACGTACGTACGCATGTATCTATGCATGCATGCATGTATGTATGTATGTATGTAGTATTTACATTACATTACAACATTACATTGCATTTAGCAGACGCTTTTATCCAAAGCGACTTACAGAGGAGGACATAACTTGAGAGGTGTAAAGGAGCACAGAATAGTTGTTAGTTTTCTTAGTTTTGTTAGGCATGTATGTATGTATGTATGTATGTATGTATCTATGCATGCATGTATGTACGTACGTACGTATGTATGTATGTATGTATGTATGTATGTATGTATGTATGTATGTATGTATGTATGTATGTATCTATGCATGCATGTATGTACGTACGTATGTATGTATGTATGTATGTATGTATGTATGTATGTTTGAACGCATGTATCTATGCATGTATGTACGTATTTATGTATGTATGTATGTATGTATGTATCTATGCATGCATGTATGTATGTATGTATGTATGTATGTACGTACGTACGCATGTATGTATGTATGTATGTATGTATGTATGTATGTATGTATGTTTGAACGCATGTATCTATGCATGTATGTACGTATTTATGTATGTATGTATGTATGTATGTATGTATGTATGTATGTATCTATGCATGCATGTATGTACGTATGTATGTATGTATGTATGTACGTACGTACGCATGCATGCATGTATGTACGTACGCATGTATGTATGTATGTATGTATGAACGCATGTATCTATGCATGTATGTAGGTATGTATGTATGTATGTACGTACGTACGCATGTATGTAGGTATGTATGTATGTATGTACGTACGTACGCATGTATGTATGTATGTATGTATGTATGTTTGAACGCATGTATCTATGCATGTATGTACGTATGTATGTATGTATGTATGTACGTATGTATTATGTATGTATGTATGTACGTACGTATGCATGCATGCATGTATGTACGTACGCATGTATGTATGTATGTATGTATGAACGCATGTATCTATGCATGTATGTAGGTATGTATGTATGTATGTATGTACGTACGTACTCATGTATGTATGTATGTATGTTTGAACGCATGTATCTATGCATGTATGTACGTATGTATGTATGTATGTACGTACGTACGCATGCATGCATGCATGTATGTACGTACGCATGTATGTATGTATGTATGTATGAACGCATGTATCTATGCATGTATGTACGTATGTATGTATGTATGTATGAACGCATGTATGTATGTATGCATGTATGTACGTATGTATGTATGTATGTATGTATGTATGTATGTATGCATGTATGTACGTATGTATGTATGAATGCATGTATGTACGTACGCATGTATGTATGTATGTATGTATGAACGCATGTATCTATGCATGTATGTACGTATGTATGTATGTATGTATGTATGTATGAACGCATGTATGTATGTATGCATGTATGTACGTATGTATGTATGTATGTATGTATGTATGTATGTATGTACGTATGTATGTATGAATGCATGTATGTACGTATGTATGTATGAATGCATGTATGTACGTATGTATGTATGTATGCATGTATGTACGTATGTATGTATGTATGCATGTATGAACGCATGTATGTGTGTATGTATGTATGTATGTATGCATGCATGCATGTATGCATGTATGCATGCATGCATGTATGTATGTATGCATGTATGCATGCATGCATGTATGTATGCATGCATGCATGTATGTATGTATGTATACATGCATGTATGTATGCATGTATACATGCATACATGCATGCATGCATATGTATGTGTGTGTGTATATATATGATCTCAAGATCTGTCTCATGTGCTCATTACTGTCAGACTGACATTTACTACACCACACCACGTGTTCACTGTGTGTGTGTGTGTGTGTGTATGTTCACTGTGTGTGTGTGTGTGAGTGTGTGTATGTTCACTGTGTGTGTGTTCACTGTGCGTGTGTGTGTTTGTTCGTGTGTGTGTGTGTGTGTGTTTGTTCGTGTGTGTGTGTTCACTGGGTGTGTGTGTGTGTGTGTGTTCACTGTGTGTGTGTATTCACTGTATGTGTATATTGACTGTATTTGTGTGTGTGTCTGTTCACTGTATGTGTGCATTCACTGTATTTGTGTGTGTGTCTGTTCACTGTATGTGTGTGTTCACTGTGTGTGTGTGTGTGTGTGTGTTCGTGTGTGTGTGTGTTCGTTGTGTGTGTGTTCGCTGTGTGTGTGTAGGTGTGCGTGTGTGATGGTGTAATAGTGTGACCTTCCTCCTCCACATATAAAACAAACTTCGCCCACACTCTGTTTCTCAAGATGTCAGTGTGATGGTGGCAACAGGAGGAGGAGTGTTTGGTGATATGTGTGTGTATGTGTGTGTATGTGTGTGTGTGACTCTGGGTGTTGTTCCCATGCCCTCGCTGCATTCCTGCCTCGGATCCAGACGCGTTTTTGGGGTTGTATTTATTTTTCCTCCAACATGAAGTCCAGGATGTAGAGTCATGATGCACACACACACACACACACACATACACATACACACACACGTACAGACACACACACACACACACATACACACACACACACACACATACACAGACGCACACACGTACAGACACACACGTACAGACACACACACACACACACACATACCACCATCCAAACATATTAAACTGTTTGTGGATCTGAACATCACATTTAAATTAATACTGTCTGTAACCATGACCAACCTCGCCCCACATGAAGCTCTGCCCCCTCGCCGTGACCCTTCAGGTGTGTTACACCTGTAGAGATGAACTCAGGTGTAACAGGGAGTCAAACATGCTATTATGTTCACGAGCGCTGCTCTGCACTCTAAAATATGCAGATCTGATCAGACGTGTTGCTCATGAATATTCATTAGGCGGCTCAGCGGGCGGCCCCCCGGGAACCGGTTCTGAGGAGTTCTGGAGCGGCTCGCTCTTAATCTGATTCATTCATATTTATGTTTTATCATTTATGATCTGCTGCTGTTCAAATCAACTTCAGATATTAAATATTAATTACCCGTTTATTAAAACACACCTTAATTTTTCATTTGTGCTCACACTGAAGATATTTTATTTTGAAGGGGACTTCCTGCCTCTGTGATGTCATCGTGACATCCTGGGAACCCGAGCGTGGAGCAGCTTCCTGTGGTGGACCTTCCCATCCCTCACACAGGAAATGCTGACCCCTGAGGTGTTGAGCGTGTGCAGAGGACACCAATCGAGGCCCTTTTTATAACACGCTTCTCTCCCACAATGCACTCAGAGGAACGTTAGAGGATCATAAGAGGGCCGTCAAAGGAACGTCAGAGGAACATAAGAGGAACGTTAGAGGATCATTAGAGAGGATCATTAGAGGGCCGTCAAAGGAACGTCAGAGGAACATCAGAGGAACGTTAGAGGATCATTAGAGAGGATCATTAGAGGGCCGTCAAAGGAACGTCAGAGGAACATCAGAGGAACGTTAGAGGATCATTAGAGGGCCGTCAAAGGAACGTCAGAGGAACATCAGAGGAACGTTAGAGGATCATTAGAGGGCCGTCAGAGGATCATAAGAGGGCCGTCAAAGGAACGTCAGAGGAACATCAGAGGAACGTTAGAGGATCATAAGAGGGCCGTCAGAGGAACGTTAGAGGATCATAAGAGGGCCGTCAGAGGAACGTCAGAGGAACATCAGAGGAATGTTAGAGGATCATAAGAGGGCCGTCAGAGGAACGTCAGAGGATCATTAGAGGGCCGTCAGAGGAACGTCAGAGGAACATCAGAGGAACGTTAGAGGATCATAAGAGGGCCGTCAGAGGAACGTCAGAGGATCATAAGAGGGCCATCAAAGGAACGTCAGAGGAACATCAGAGGAATGTTAGAGGATCATAAGAGGGCCGTCAGAGGAACGTTAGAGGATCATAAGAGGGCCGTCAGAGGAACGTCAGAGGAACATAAGAGGGCCATCAAAGGAACGTCAGAGGAACATCATAGGAACGTTGGAGGATCATAAGAGGGCCGTCAGAGGAACGTCAGAGGATCATAAGAGGGCCATCAAAGGAACGTCAGAGGAACATCATAGGAACGTTAGAGGATCATAAGAGGGCCGTCAGAGGAACGTCAGAGGATCATAAGAGGGCCGTCAGAGGAACGTTAGAGGATCATTAGAGGGCCGTCAGAGGAACGTCAGAGGAATGTTAGAGGATCATAAGAGGAACGTTAGAGGATCATAAGAGGGCCATCAAAGGAACGTCAGGAACATCAGAGGAATGTTAGAGGATCATTAAACGTCAGACATCAGAGAATGTTAGAGGATCATTAGAGGGCCGTCAGAGGAACGTCAGAGGAACATCAGAGGAATGTTAGAGGATCATTAGAGGGCCGTCAGAGGAACGTTAGAGGATCATAAGAGGGCCGTCAGAGGAACGTCAGAGGAACATCAGAGGAATGTTAGAGGATCATTAGAGGGCCGTCAGAGGAACGTTAGAGGATCATTAGAGGGCCGTCAGAGGAACGTCAGAGGAATGTTAGAGGATCATAAGAGGAACGTTAGAGGATCATAAGAGGGCCATCAAAGGAACGTCAGAGGAACATCAGAGGAATGTTAGAGGATCATTAGAGGGCCGTCAGAGGAACGTCAGAGGATCATTAGAGGGCCGTCAAAGGAACGTCAGAGGAACATCAGAGAAACGTTAGAGGATCATTAGAGGGCCGTCAGAGGAACGTTAGAGGATCATTAGAGGGCCGTCAGAGGAACGTCAGAGGAACATCAGAGGAATGTTAGAGGATCATAAGAGGGCCGTCAGAGGAACATCAGAGGAATGTTAGAGGGCCATCAAAGGAACGTCAGAGGAACATCATAGGAACGTTAGAGGATCATAAGAGGGCCGTCAGAGGAACGTCAGAGGAACATAAGAGGGCCATCAAAGGAACGTCAGAGGAACATCATAGGAACGTTAGAGGATCATAAGAGGGCCGTCAGAGGAACGTTAGAGGATCATTAGAGGAATGTCAGAGGAACATTAGAGGAATGTCAGAGGAACGTCAGAGGAACATCAGATGAACATTAGAGGAATGTTAGAGGATCATAAGAGGAACGTTAGAGGATCATAAGAGGGCCATCAAAGGAACGTCAGAGGAACATCAGAGGAATGTTAGAGGATCATTAGAGGGCCGTCAGAGGAACATCAGAGGAACATTAGAGGAACGTTAGAGGATCATAAGATGGCCATCAGAGGAACGTTAGAGGATCATTAGAGGGCCATCAGAGGAACGTTAGAGGATCATTAGAGGGCCGTCAGAGGAACGTTAGAGGATCATTAGAGGGCCGTCAGAGGAACGTCAGAGGAATGTTAGAGGGCCATCAGAGGAACGTCAGAGGAACATCAGAGGAATGTTAGAGGATCATTAGAGGGCCGTCAGAGGAACATCAGAGGAACATTAGAGGAACGTTAGAGGATCATTAGAGGAATGTTAGAGGAACATTAGAGGAACGTTAGAGGATCATTAGAGGAATGTTAGAGGATCATAAGAGGGCCGTCAGAGGAACGTTAGAGGATCATAAGAGGGCCGTCAGAGGAACATCAGAGGAACATAAGAGGGCCATCAAAGGAACGTCAGAGGAACATCATAGGAACGTTAGAGGATCATAAGAGGGCCGTCAGAGGAACGTTAGAGGATCATAAGAGGGCCGTCAGAGGAACGTTAGAGGATCATAAGAGGGCCGTCAGAGGAACGTCAGAGGAATGTTAGAGGAACGTTAGAGGGCCATCAGAGGAACGTCAGAGGAACATCAGAGGAATGTTATAGGGTCATAAGAGGGCCGTCAGAGGAACATCAGAGGAACATTAGAGGAACGTTAGAGGATCATAAGAGGGCCGTCAGAGGAACATTAGAGGAACGTCAGAGGATCATAAGAGGAACGTTAGAGGATCATAAGAGGGCCGTCAGAGAAATGTTAGAGGATCATAAGAGGGCCATCAAAGGAACGTCAGAGGAACATCAGAGGAACGTTAGAGGATCATAAGAGGGCCGTCAGAGGAACGTCAGAGGAACATCAGAGAACGTAAGAGGATCATAAGAGGGCTGTCAGAGGAACGTCAGAGGAACATCAGAGGAACGTAAGAGGATCATAAGAGGGCCATCAGAGGAACGTTAGAGGATCATTAGAGGAACGTTAGAGGATCATAAGAGGGCCATCAGAGGACGTCAGAGGAACATCAGAGGAACGTAAGAGGATCATAAGAGGGCCGTCAGAGGAACGTTAGAGGATTAGAGGAACATCAGAGGAACATCAGAGGAATGTTAGAGGATCATAAGAGGGCCGTCAGTGGAACATCAGAGAAACATCAGAGGAACGTTAGAGGATCATAAGAGGGCCGTCAGAGGAACGTTAGAGGATCATTAGAGGAACATTGGAGGAACGTCAGAGGAACATTAGAGGAATGTCAGAGGAACATTAGAGGAATGTCAGAGGAACGTCAGATGAACATTAGAGGAATGTCAGAGGAACATTAGAGGAATGTCAGAGGAACATTAGAGGAATGTCAGAGGAACATTAGAGGAATGTCAGAGGAACGTCAGAGGAACATTAGAGGAACGTCAGAGGAACATTAGAGGAATGTCAGTGGAACTTCAGAGGAATGTCAGTGGAACTTCAGAGGAATGTCAGAGGGCCGTCAGATAAATATTAGAGGGCCACAGAGGAACATTAGAGGAATGTCAGTGGAACTTCAGAGGAATGTCAGTGGAACTTCAGAGGAACGTCAGAGGGCCGCCAGATAAATATTAGAGGGCCACAGAGGAACATTAGAGGGCCATTAGAGGAACGTTAGAGGGCCATCAGACGTAGAGGCCAGAGGACGTTAGAGGGCCATCAGAGGAACGTTAGAGGGCCATCAGAGGAACGTTAGAGGGCCACAGAGGAACATTGGAGGAACGTCAGAGGAACATTAGAGGAATGTCAGAGGCATGTTACAGGAACTTCAGAGGAATGTTAGAGGAACATTAGAGAAACATCAGAGGAACATCAGATGAACATTAGAGGATGTTCAGAGGAACATTGGAGGAATATCAGAGGAACTTCAGAGGAATGTCAGAGGGCCGTCAGAGAAATATTAGAGTACCACCAGAGGAACGTTAGAGGAACATCAGATGAACATTGGAGGGCCATCAGAGGAACGTTAGAGGGCCATCACAGGAACGTTAGAGGGCCATCAGAGGAACATTAGAGGGCCACAGAGGAACATTGGAGGAACGTCAGAGGAACATTAGAGGAATGTCAGAGGCATGTTACAGGAACTTCAGAGGAATGTTAGAGGAACATTAGAGGAATGTCAGAGGAACATTAGAGGAATGTCAGAGGAACGTCAGAGGAACATTAGAGGAACAGTCAGAGGAACATCAGATGAACATTAGAGGATGTTCAGAGGAACATTGGAGGAACGTCAGTGGAACTTCAGAGGAATGTCAGAGGGCCGTCAGAGAAATATTAGAGTACCACCAGAGGAACGTTAGAGGAACATCAGATGAACATTGGAGGAATGTCAGAGAAACCTTAAAGGAATGTCAGATGATCATTAGAGGAACATCAGAGGAACGTTAGAGGGATGTCAGAGGGCCACCAGAGGAATATTAGGGGAACGTTAGAGGAATGTTAGAGGAACATCAGAGAATGAACGCTAACTTGAACTAAATTTGTGATCTTGGCCAATCAGATTTCAGATTTCGGGTTTCAGGTTTCAGAATTGGGTTCATGAATATTTTGTTTTGTTGAGCATCGATAATAAAGTTTGATTAAGATCGAACATCAGCAGGAAGTCCTTCTGCTTCCAGTGTTTATGCTAAGTTAGCTAACCTCGTGCTGGCCCTCTAAAGCAGGACTGAATCAAAGTTGTTGGTTGCCATGGATACAAACACTTGTCTGCAAGCAGTGGAGAGCATGGAGTTCCCATGTGTGAACGACTGGCTCCTCTGATCTGAGGTCAGCTCTGAAACAAGGCGATAAGGAGCCGCACTCATTAGCTGAGACAGCCGCTGGCGGGGGCTGCCACTTCAAACTGAGAGCATCTTTAACAGCGTGTGACCTCTGACCTCTGACACAAACTGTTTGCAAACTCTGGTTTCAGGCCACTGAACGCCTCTCAGATCTGTTTCTCTCCAACCCAGAATCATTCCGAGAGCAAGCCGGTTTGGACTTCAAGTCCCACGTCACATTTCATCAGATTTCATTCAAAGTTTGCCCAGAGTTTGGCACCAAGAACCAGAAGAACCAGATTAATGTTTATCCATCTTAGATTATAACAAAGATGAACATTTAGAAAAATTGTTTAAAAACATTTCCTGCTGTTACAATCTTAACATGATCAGCTGATAATAAACCTGTTCAGCCACCATCAGTAATCAATACACAACCATTATCAAACCAATAACTAACATTCAACAACACGAGATAAAGGATGTCACATGACCACAGACTGACTGTCAGTTTAACATCAACGTAATTCACAAAGATAAACTACAACTCTCTACCAACGTTATTTTAATGTTAGACCAGCGTTATTTTAGTATTAGACAGCGTAGGAATGCGGCGTGCTGATATTCACGATAACTGAACGGCCTTTGTGTGATATCACTGCAATAATTCATAATGTAAATATTATATTTTATAATATTATTGTTTGTTTATTTATGATGTTGGCCCCCACATAACATGAAGACTAACAGTACTGAAGTACACAAGTAAAAGTACTGAGTTACTTTGAAACTTGCTGGATCTTTTTCCGTAGCTCATCTCTTTAAATTCAGTTTGGAAATAAAAACAAACCTTTAAACCCCAACAGACATGCTACATGTTTATTTATTATTTTTTCGTTTGTTTTTCACAGCATGAAAACCTTGTATCTCCACAATGTGAAACAATAAAAATTAATATTCATAAGTAGAGTTTAAATATTAAAAGTAAAGTTCGTTTGGATCTCTGAGGAGGATAAGCTGCTTTAAATCAACATATGATTACTTCATACACTGAAATATAAATATTTAAACATTAATACTAATATATACTTATTAATATTCAAATATAAAAATGCATCATAACTTTCTGTCAGAAACAATGGGAACATGTCCACATAGTTTTGTCCACATGTTATTTTTCTACCTCAGATTTAATGTGAGACAAGATCATGAAGACAAAAGTATGTGAACACAAGAGCTTCACATCAACCACAAAAATACGCCACCATCGCCAAGTGCTTGCTCATGGTGGAACTGTTGGTCTCTGTAAATAATATTATAAAGGGTACAGTCCATGGGCTAAAATATGTGCCACCAGAAACTGAATTTGAATCATTTATATTTGAATTTGAATTGCTTAACTTGAGTAATTGCATTAAAAAAATGAATTTGAATCACATAATTTGAATTGTATTTATTAGTTTGGAACTGAACATGTCATGATCCGCTCCTGGCTTTCCATCCCTACTGCCACTTCTGCCAGTACTTTTCCACTCACCTGCTGGCCACTCCCACCTCCTCAGTGCAACTACCTTCACCTGTTCCCTCACCTGATCACCTGCTTGCCATTCCCACTGATTTGGCACACACACACACATAGGTGCTGATTGGCCGAAGAGGCGTCCTGTGTATCTGCGCTCGATTGCTTTGCCTCAACTACCCAGATGTTTCTCACAGAAAATTGACTTTGAATTGTGAGAACTGAATGTTCAGTTCCAAACTAATAAATTCAAATTACAATTCAGTTGTTCAATGCAATGATTCAAATTGAACAATTCAAATATAAATGATTCAAATTCAGTTTCTAGTGGCACATATTTCAGCCCATAACGGTCTGACCTGCTCTGTATGAAAAATGTCATGAGGCAACTGAAGTTATGATCTGGAGCTATATAAGTAAAACTGAACTGAATACAACATGTATGTTATTATAATGTTTAATGTATGTTTAAAAAATGTTTAAAGTATATTTAAAATGTATGTAGGGACTTATCTGGACCGCCTGGTTCTGTAGAGACATATCTGGACCTAGTGCTGCAGTGTGTTACAAGGGCTCGTCCCCTGATAGCGGTGACTCCATCAGTGTGCACAGACTTCATCACTGTACGCTGTCCTGCTGCTCACACAGCGTCCTTGTTGTCGTCTTCTTGCACTCTTTACGGTGGAGGCAGACAAATGTGTTTTTGAGCAGCGAACAGATAAAGACTTGATCCGCCGACCCCCCCAGGAGGCGCTCTGAAAGGAGAATCGAGGACAGTTATGAATGTGCGTTTGATTTCATAAAGCAGCAGGAGGATCTAATCACACTGAGCTTCTTGTTGAGTGTCGTCCAGATGTGCTGCCGTCCAGACCCGGTCCATCAATGCTGCCCTGTTTGCCTTGTTCCTGACACACTGAGGGGCCCTGATGTCCACCTCACCCCCATGTGTGTGTGTGTGTGTGTGTGTGTGTGTGTGGGGGGGGGGGACAACAAATACTGATAAACAAACTCAGGACAAAGAGTGAAGTAACAGGGTTACTCTGGACTCCAGTTAAAGGGTTCATTTTGTGTTACTTTATACTTCCACACCAAAGATTCATATAAAACATCTGATCCAAGAAGAAGACTAAAGAAAGAAGGCGTGAGTCCTAACAGATCAAACCAGAGCCAGAACACATCTGTCTAAATGACTAGAACAACAAATCTGAATCCTCTGAATCTGACCCCGGGATGCCAGCAGCCAAACCCGGCAAGAAAACCACCTCAGTAGGCTGCTGGTTCAGAGTTCTGTCCTCTGTGTTCATGTTAGGACTGGACACTTGCTCGGTTCAGAGGTTCTGTCGCGTGTTCGCTGTTAGACTGGACCACTGCTGGTCATCAGAGGTTCTGTCGCTGTGTTCACTGTTAGACTGGACACTGCTGGTTCAGAGGTTCTGTCGCTGTGTTCACTGTTAGACTGGACACTGCTGGTTCAGAGGTTCTGTCGCTGTGTTCACTGTTAGACTGGACACTGCTGGTTCAGAGGTTCTGTCGCTGTGTTCAGCTGTTAGACTGGACACTGCCGGTTCAGAGGTTCTGTCGCTGTGTTCACTGTTAGACTGGACACTGCCGGTTCAGAGGTTCTGTCGCTGTGTTCACTGTTAGACTGGACACTGCCGGTTCAGAGGTTCTGTCGCTGTGTTCACTGTTAGACTGGACACTGCTGGTTCAGAGGTTCTGTCACTGTGTTCACTGTTAGACTGGACACTGCTGGTTCAGAGGTTCTGTCTCTGTGTTCACTGTTAGACTGGACACTGCTATTCAGAGGTTCTGTCGCCGTGTTCACTGTTAGACTGGACACTGCTGTTCAGAGGTTCTGTCGCTGTGTTCGCTGTTAGAACTGGACACTGCTGGTTCAGAGGTTCTGTCGCTGTGTTCGCTGTTAGACTGGACACTGCCGGTTCAGAGGTTCTGTTGCTGTGTTCGCTGTTAGACTGGACACTGCTGGTTCAGAGGTTCTGTCGCTGTGTTCGCTGTTAGACTGGACACTGCTGGTTCAGAGGTTCTGTCGCTGTGTTCACTGTTAGACTGGACACTGCCGGTTCAGAGGTTCTGTCGCTGTGTTCACTGTTAGACTGGACACTGCCGGTTCAGAGGTTCTGTCGCTGTGTTCACTGTTAGACTGGACACTGCCGGTTCAGAGGTTCTGTCGCTGTGTTCACTGTTAGACTGGACACTGCCGGTTCAGAGGTTCTGTCGCTGTGTTCACTGTTAGACTGGACACTGCCGGTTCAGAGGTTCTGTCGCTGTGTTCACTGTTAGACTGGACACTGCCGGTTCAGAGGTTCTGTCGCTGTGTTCACTGTTAGACTGGACACTGCCGGTTCAGAGGTTCTGTCGCTGTGTTCACTGTTAGACTGGACACTGCCGGTTCAGAGGTTCTGTCGCTGTGTTCACTGTTAGACTGGACACTGCCGGTTCAGAGGTTCTGTCGCTGTGTTCACTGTTAGACTGGACACTGCCGGTTCAGAGGTTCTGTCGCTGTGTTCACTGTTAGACTGGACACTGCTGGTTCAGAGGTTCTGTCGCTGTGTTCACTGTTAGACTGGACACTGCTGGTTCAAGAGGTTCTGTCGCTGTGTTCACTGTTACACGGGACACTGCTCGGTCAGAGGTTCTGTTGCTTGTGTTAACTGTTAGACTGGACATTGCCGGTTCAGAGGTTTGCCGGCTGTGTTCACAGTTAGGACTGGGACACCTGCAGGTTCAGAGGTTATGTCGCTGTGTTCACTGTTAGATGGACCACTGTGGTTCAGAGGTTCTGTGCTGTATTCACTGTTTTAGGGACTGGAGACTGCCGGTTCAGGGTTTGTCTCGGTCGTTCACTGTTAACGGACACTGCTGGTTCAGAGGTTTCTGTCTCGTGTTCACTGTTAGCTGGACCACTGCCGGTTCAGAGGTTTCTGTCGCTGTGTTCACTGTTAGACTGGACACTGCCGGTTCAGAGGTTCTGTCGCTGTGTTCACTGTTAGACTGGACACTGCCGGTTCAGAGGTTCTGTCGCTGTGTTCACTGTTAGACTGGACACTGCCGGTTCAGAGGTTCTGTCGCTGTGTTCACTGTTAGACTGGACACTGCCGGTTCAGAGGTTCTGTCGCTGTGTTCACTGTTAGACTGGACACTGCCGGTTCAGAGGTTCTGTCGCTGTGTTCACTGTTAGACTGGACACTGCCGGTTCAGAGGTTCTGTCGCTGTGTTCACTGTTAGACTGGACACTGCCGGTTCAGAGGTTCTGTCGCTGTGTTCACTGTTAGACTGGACACTGCCGGGTTAAGAGGTTCTGTCGCTGTGTTCACTGTTAGACTGGACACTGCCGGTTCAGAGGTTCTGTCGCTGTGTTCACTGTTAGACTGGACACTGCTGGTTCAGAGGTTCTGTCGCTGTGTTCACTGTTAGACTGGACACTGCTGGTTCAGAGGTTCTGTCTGCTGTGTTCACTGTTAGACTGGACACTGCTGGTTCAGAGGTTCTGTCTGTGTCACTTTAGACTGGACATCGGTTCAGAGGTTCTGTCTCTGTGTTCACTGTTAGACTGTGGTCCTGGAAGGTAGATGCTGATGCTAGCTCATAGCGCTAGCTGCAATACATAGCGGTGGGGGTGTAACGCACTTTTACAAGAAACATAAAAATGAGGAAGTAACCAGAACTTTACTTCCTGTTTGATGAGGACGGTCTCTGGTGGCTGACTGGCCCTGGAGGTGTGTCTGGTCACAGATGGGATTATCAAAGAGGTCACAGCACATCAACACATTATTTTTTCATTTTTAAAGGTTTGTCTTCTGACTTGTAGTGACCTGTAGTGACAGTGACGTGTAGTGACGTGAAGTGATGTACACTGACCTGTAGTGAAGTGTATTGACTGGAAGTGACCTGCAGAAAGTGATGTGAAGTGATACACAGTGCTGCACAGTGAAGCATCATATTGTTTGCTCTGTCTCATGTGGATTACATGGTGCCCCTTCAGCTTGTGTGTCTGATTGAAGATGAGTGCAGCAGTGAGGCTTGGTAATCTTCATGCTAATGCAGAGACACCTGTCACAGCAGCAGAGTGCATCATAATGTCTGTAAGCAGATTAGGCTCTCTAATGCAGGTATTTCAGGAAGATTCATGCAGCTAAGTGCTTATGTAACATCTCTGAGCCTCCCTACCTTTTTGTTTTACCCCCACCCACCAACACCACCTCTCCACCACTCACTGAGGAGCCCTGAGGCCTCCTCACCCACATCCCCTCCTCACCCACATGAAAGCCTCCCAAAAATCGAACACATGTACAAATCTGTTCATCAACACAAAGCATGCTGCTGATATTTGTCTCATTGAGTTCAGAGATAATCTGTTAGTGCTGCACATCCATAAACACAATAAATCATTTACATCCCATCAGTGCACCACACAGAGCTGAGCTTAGCCAATCAGTGCACATGTCTGAGATCAGCCAATGGAAACACAACAAGGTGTCCTGATGTCAAAGTAATGACTCAGTGTCTCTATGAACTACAATAAGCAGAAATCATGGAAAGGGGAGTGAAGTCAGGTTTGTTAGACTTAGTTCATAAAAGTTAAACGGACACAATGGACTGCAGACACTGACCTCAGGCCTACACTTCCCATCATGCAGTAGTTTGTCTCAGCAGGTTTCTGGTGGACACAGAGGTTCTGTTCAGACCACCTTCGACAGCGTTGTCAGTGTCCATGCAGCTGTGACCAACACTGTCGCCTCTCTGCTGACCCACAATGCCGTGCCTGTGATGGCGAGGAGGGGGAATGGCTTCAGGCGTGAGTGAGGGAGGACCGAAGAGGATCGATGACAACCAAGGAGGACAGAGGAGGACCGAAGAGGAACAAGGGCTGAGGAGGACTGAGAGTTTAAAATCTTGAAATGTCAGAGTTTGTTGAATTTGTATTTTTTGTCTTTGTCACACATAGCTCTTGGTGTATTATGTCCCTCGTGGCCTTCCATACTGCCAGCTCTTCTGTGGTGTTTCCCGCCCTCTCACTGTGGAGTTTAGCAGCTAGCTGGATGGAAACGATGCTGAACAGCGAGCAGCTGAAGCGAGCCATCAGGTCTGTGGCAGATTACTTCCACCAACAGGCCCAGAGGGAGCAGACTGAGCCGACACCACCTGACACCTCCCTGAACGGGTGATTCACGGGTCGGGCGGAGCCGAGCGACGGTGTCAGCAGGCTTTCCTCGTCTCTGAGCAGTTCTGGCAGCCATGTTGGCTCTCTGTCATGTGGATCCACCCTGAAGCTGAAGGGACTCTGATCTCACTGGAACAATAACCAGAACCAGAACTCCATAAATATTCACTTCAATAAAATGTCATTTCAGGGTCTCCATCATGTCTCTGCTTAACCCTTGTATCACCCACACAATCACATACATGTTGTTTATGTGTCACTAAAATGAGTTTGTCTGTTGACAGCAGACGAACAGTCTCTGTTACACAACGTGAAATCATCTTTTAATGTCTCATTAATTTTAGTTATTACACTTGATAATCTGATGAATATAAATAAGAAAACTGTTTATATATATATGTTTAGAGAATGTTTGTCATGTACCAATTTCACCAGAACAATTTCAACTTGTCTGTAAAAAATCATATTTGGTAATAAGTCTCGTTGTGACGCATTGTTTCATTCTGTCTCATATTGTTGTCTAATGTTCTGAGTGTCTCATGTATGTTCATGTATGTTCTGCATGTTTCATGTATGTTCTGTGTGTTTCACGTATGTTCTGTGTGTTTCATGTATGTTCTGTGTGTTTCATGTATGTTCTGTGTGTTTCATGTATGTTCTGTGTGTTTCACGTATGTTCTGTGTGTTTCACGTATGTTCTTTGTGTCTCATGTATGTTCATGTATGTTCTATGTGTTTCATGTATGATCTATGTGTTTCATGTATGTTCTGTGCGTTTCACGTATGTTCTATGTGTTTCATGTATGTTCTATGTCTTTCATGTGTGTTGTCTGTGTCTCTTCACGTATGTTCTGTGTCTCATGTGTGTTCTGTGTGTTTCATGTATGTTCTGTATTTCATGTATGTTCTGTGTGTTTCACGTATGTTCTGTATGTTCATGTATGTTCTGTGTGTCTCATGTATGTTCATGTATGTTCATGTATGTTCTGTGTGTCTCATGTATGTTCATGTATGTTCATGTATGTTCTATGTGTTTCATGTATGTTCTGTGTGTTTCATGTGTGTTCTATGTGTTTCACGTATGTTCTGTGTTTCATGTACGTTCTGTGTGTTTCACGTATGTTCTGTATTTCATGTATGTTTTATATGTTTCATGTTTGTTCTGCGTGTCGCATGTATGTTCTGCATGTTTCGTGTATGTTCTGTGTGTCGCATGTATGTTCTGTGTGTCTCATGTATGTTCATGTATGTTCTGTATGTTTCATGTATGTTCTTGTATGTTTCATGTATGTTCATGTATGTTCTGTGTCTCATGTATGTTCTGTGTGTTTCATGTATGTTCATGTATGTTCTGTGTGTTTCACCTATGTTCTATGTGTTTCACGTATGTTCTGTGTGTCTCATGTATGTTCTATGTGTTTCACCTATGTTCTATGTGTTTCACGTATGTTCTGTGTGTCTCATGTATGTTCATGTATGTTCATGTATGTTCTATGTGTTTCACCTATGTTCTATGTGTTTCATGTATTTTCTGTGTGTTTCATGTATGATCTGTGTGTTTCACGTATGTTCTGTGTGTTTCATGTATGTTCTGTGTGTTTCATGTATGATCTATGTGTTTCATGTATGTTCTGTGTGTTTCATTTATGATCTATGTGTTTCATGTATGATCTATGTGTTTCTCGTATGTTCTGTGTGTTTCACATATGTTCTGTGTGTCTCATGTATGTTCTGAGTGTCTCATGTATGTTCTGTGTGTCTCATGTATGTTCTGTGTGTTTCATGTATGTTCTGTGTGTTTCACGTGTGTTCATGTATGTTCTATGTGTTTCACGTGTGTTCTGTGTGTTTCACGTATGTTCTGTGTGTTTCACGTATGTTCTGTGTGTTTCATGTATGTTCTGTGTGTTTCACATGTGTTCATGTATGTTCTGTGTGTTTCACGTATGTTCTGTGTGTTTCATGTATGTTCTGTGTGTTTCACATGTGTTCATGTATGTTCTGTGTGTTTCACGTATGTTCTGTGTGTTTCACGTATGTTCTGTGTGTTTCACGTATGTTCTGTGTGTTTCACGTATGTTCTATGTGTTTCACGTGTGTTCTATGTGTTTCACGTATGTTCTGTGTGTTTCATGTATGTTCTGTGTGTTTCACGTGTGTTCTATGTGTTTCACGTATGTTCTGTGTGTTTCACGTATGTTCTGTGTGTTTCACGTATGTTCTGGTGTTCAAATGTGTTCATGTATGTTCTGTTGTGTTTCACGTTGTTCTGTGTGTCTCATGTATGTTCTGTGTGTTCACGTATTTTCTATGTGTTTCACGTATGTTCTGTGTTTCAGTATGTTCGTTGTGTTCATAATGTCTTGTTTCATGTATGTTCTGTGTGTTTCATGTATGTTCTGAGTGTTTCATGTATGTTCTGTGTTTCACGTGTGTTCTGTGTTTCACGTGTGTTCTGTGTTTCACGTATGTTATGTGTGTTTCACGTGTGTTCTGTGTTTCACGTGTGTGTCTTGTGTTTTCACGTATGTTATGTGTGTTCACGTGTGGTCTGTGTTTCAAGTGATGTTCTGTGTTTCACGTTATGCTATTGTGTTTCACGTGTGATTATGTGTTTCACGTATGTTTCAGGTGGTTTCATGTATGTTCTGTGTTTCATGTATGTTCAGTGTGCTGCATGTATGTTCTGTGTTTCACGTGTGTTCTGTGTTTCACGTGTGTTCTGTGTTTCACGTATGTTCTGTGTGTTTAACATATGCTCTGTGTGTTTCATGTTGGATTATATGATATGAATTTAGTCTGTAAATCTATCATGACAACATGTTGCCGGTTGCGTTGCTCTGAGCTGTGCATTCCCGCCTCACAGGCGGCTGAGTGAGGACTCTGCGGTGGTTGGACTGGATTCAGGGATTAGGTGTTCCAGAGAGGGAGGAGGGTTTGTTGGCTCACTCTGTCCCCCAGAGGATGCTGGGAAAGAAGACAGAGTGCCCTAAACACACCATCCACCCCCTCTCTCTCTCTGCTGTCTGTGTCTGTGTCGCTCGCCCATGTTGGTATGCAGCAAGACGACAGCCAAACAAAGAAAAAATTACAGAGGGCCAGAAGGACCAAAAATAATAAAGATGAATGTACAGAGGGCCAGAAGTACCAAAAGTGACAAATATGATAGTACAGAGGGCCAGAAGGACCAAAAACATCAAGCACGACATGACATACAAGCAGACAGTACTATTGCGTCTTTCCAAATCCTTCCAAAAGTCGCTAGAGAGGCTGAGGTTAGGTACCAAAAAACATTGTCAGAAATGTTCTGTAACATGTTCTCTCACATGTTCTGTAACACGCTCTGTAACGTGTTCTCTCACATGTTCTGTAACACACTCTGTAACGTGTTCTCTAACATGTTCTGTAACACGCTCTGTAACGTGTTCTCTCACATGTTCTGTAACACACTCTGTAACGTGTTCTCTAACATGTTCTGTAACACGCTCTGTAACGTGTTCTCTCACATGTTCTGTAACACGCTCTGTAACGTGTTCTCTCACATGTTCTGTAACACGCTCTGTAACGTGTTCTCTCTCATGTTCTGTAACACGCTCTGTAACGTGTTCTCTCACATGTTCTGTAACACGCTCTGTAACGTGTTCTCTCTCATGTTCTGTAACACGCTCTGTAACGCGTTCTCTAACATGTTCTGTAACACGCTCTGTAACGCGTTCTCTCACATGTTCTGTAACACACTCTGTAACGTGTTCTCTAACATGTTCTGTAACACGCTCTGTAACGTGTTCTCTCACATGTTCTGTAACACACTCTGTAACGTGTTCGCTAACATGTTCTGTAACACGCTCTGTAACGTGTTCTCTCACATGTTCTGTAACACGCTCTGTAACGTGTTCTCTCACATGTTCTGTAACACGCTCTGTAACGTGTTCTCTCTCATGTTCTGTAACACGCTCTGTAACGTGTTCTCTCACATGTTCTGTAACACGCTCTGTAACGTGTTCTCTCACATGTTCTGTAACACGCTCTGTAACGTGTTCTCTAACATGTTCTGTAACACGCTCTGTAACGTGTTCTCTCTCATGTTCTTTAACACGCTCTGTAACGCGTTCTCTAACATGTTCTGTAACACGCTCTGTAACGCGTTCTCTCACATGTTCTGTAACACACTCTGTAACGTGTTCTCTAACATGTTCTGTAACACGCTCTGTAACGTGTTCTCTCACATGTTCTGTAACACACTCTGTAACGTGTTCTCTAACATGTTCTGTAACACGCTCTGTAACGTGTTCTCTCACATGTTCTGTAACACGCTCTGTAACGTGTTCTCTAACATGTTCTGTAACACGCTCTGTAACGTGTTCTCTCACATGTTCTGTAACACGCTCTGTAACGTGTTCTCTCTCATGTTCTGTAACACGCTCTGTAACGTGTTCTCTCACATGTTCTGTAACACGCTCTGTAACGTGTTCTCTCTCATGTTCTGTAACACGCTCTGTAACGTGTTCTCTCTCATGTTCTGTAACACGCTCTGTAACGTGTTCTCTCACATGTTCTGTAACACGCTCTGTAACGCGTTCTCTAACATGTTCTGTAACATGCTCTGTAACGTGTTCTCTCACATGTTCTGTTACCTGTTCTATAATGTGTTCTCTCATGTTCTGTAACACGCTCTGTAACGTGTTCTGTAACGTGTTCTGTAACGTGTTCTGGAACGTGTTCTGTAACAGTCATGTGGTCACACTTTGTCTCCTCACGTCTCGTCATGTTGTGTTTTTCATCATGTGCATGTTTTCACCTGCGTGTTGGAAGGATTTTATCTGACCTGTTGACTTCTCTTAAATCCATGTTTGTTTTCCTATGATGCCATTAACCTGGGGTGCGGTGGTGGTGTGGTGGTGTGTGTGTGTGTGTGTGTGTGTGTGTGTGTGTGTGTGTGTGTGTGTGTGTGTGTGTGTGTGTGTGTGTGTGTGTGTGTGTGTGTGTGTGTGTGTGTGTGTGTGGGGGGGGGGGGGGGGGGGGGTCAGTCGCATGTGAGAGAAATAAAATCTGTTAATCTGATAAAAGGTTGGATTATTACGAGAATATTCGAATATGAAACCGTCAGAGCTGAAACCTGTTTAGATGCATGATGGATTAATGTCAGTGGAGGGGAGGGAAGCTCTTCATTGATCATGATCTGCTGTCAACCAATCAAAGCTCTGTAGTTGAGATCATTATACGGCAAACAAAAAATTTGCTAAAGACCAGAAGGCTGTAAACATGTTTAAGTCTTCTGAGTTCTGACACTGTGAAAACACAACCTGATACTGGACCTGGACGTCTTTAGTGACTCCTCATGTTGGTTTATGATCCATGTTTACACGCTGAGGGTGGTCGTTGCCCCTGACACATGTGACCCGGCTGCTCTCAAACGGTTTCCAGGTTTGCTTCATTAAAGTCGAAGGACATGCGTATTGCACAGGATGGCCTCACTTTAATTACTACCTGCTCTGAACGTCGTCTTTCATCTGAAAAACAGAGTTTTAAAAGTCTGTCACCACTTCCCACCACATCATCTGGAGCCTGGATTTTAATGAGATACTGCCTCATTAGCATATTTAAACATAATGTTTCAGAAAACACATAAAAACAGTTTTAATGTGAAAAATCAGCTTCATAGTGATGGACCTGTTCACCTGAAACATCAAGTCTTTATGATCGTAATGATGTTGTTGCAAGTTTTTATTTCAACTACCTGAAGTTTTTAAAAACATACATACTGCCCGTCCCCGCTCCACAACTTCCACATGAAACCAACAAACAGGGAATCGCTGCAGTTGATCAGTTGACATAGCATCTACTACTCTATGTGTTACATTAACACTCAGCTCGGACTTGTTTTGTAATACACTATACTTGCATATTTATAACACTACTGTGATCATTTGCTCATTTATGAACACTTGACTGGTACTTACCATCACTGCCAGCTGTACTGCTCTTTTTACTTTTAAAACATACTGTGTATAAATATTTATATTGTTATATTTTCAATAGTTTATATTTAGAGAATGTTTGTCATGCACCAACGACACCAGAACAAATTCCTTGTATGTGTAAAATCATACTTGGCAATAAAGCTTTTTCTGATTCTGATGTTTGTACTAAGGAAACAAAGTGTGACTGTGTGTGTTCACATACCTGGCAAATAAAAGTGATTTTAATTCTAACTTCTCTAATGTCTCTGTGTGAGTGATCTCATCTTTCTGTTAAAGATTAAAGTCCCGTAGAAAAGGTCTGAATGCAAATTAATCTATAGACAGACGGAACCACCTCCAAACTGACCAAAGATGACTGGACCTGAACTTGGGTCATTGCAGAGAGCTGATTGGCCCATCAAAGGCTCTTTATTTACACTTGCACTTGACTGTGAGTTCATCAGCTGAAGATTCACAGACCAATCAGAGATGAGTATTTCTCTGGAGTCCAGACAGCAAAGTGGTTTAGTTTCACTGTAAACAGAGCAGAGTGTCAGGAGGTCCATTACAGCCACAGTCCCTTTCACTCATCTGAAGGTGTAATGAGCAGCTGTCAGAGTTCTGCAGGCATCCTGCTGGGTAAAATCGCACACATCACACTCACACTGGCAGCCTGTAATTCATCCTTAAGCAGCCTGAGCAAGTGAGCGAGCCGCCAAGTGGGCCGAGCTGCCGAGCAAGCATCTGACGGTGCAGCAGTGTTTTCCTGTTGATCAGCTGAGTGTTTTTGTGTTGATGAGGAGCTGCTGGACTATGACGATGGCGCTCACAAAAAAACGTTCATACAAGAACGTGACCAAAAAGTGATGATCAACCAATGACAAGCAGCATGCAACTCAAAAACCCACAGCTGACCTCGGCAACCCAACAGGTATCTACAGGAAGTTAGTTCTCTCCAAAAAGTCATTTGAGGTTCTTAATTAAAGATTAAATGAAATGAAAAAGTAGTTTGTTGTAGTAACCTTGTTACTGAGAGTTTATGACATATAACGATGCTCCTCTCAGACTGACGAAGTGAGCTGGACTTTTTGTTCTTCTCGGAAGCCGACACCTCAACAGAACAGAAACAGAATAGTCCATGAAGAATAAGAACATTTAAAACCAGGGGCCTCATGTACGAATACTTGCGTGGATTTCCTACTAAAACTTGCCGTAAGCCAAAACCCGGAAACTGACGTACGCACAAAAATATTCAGATGTATCAAAGTGTGCGTTCGCATGGATCCAAGCACGTTTCTTTTGTACATCCCAATCAACGTGGAATTGAGCGCACATGCAACTCCTCCTTGTCCACGCCCCCATTTACATATGCAAATCTATTTAAATAGGCCCTGGACCTGAGATTCACCTCTTTGTCCGATCAGATAATGCGATAACGTGGTAACGCACACACAGGTGTGGACAGGTGTGGACAGGTGTGGCGCTGCGGCTGACATTTTACGCCCGCTTTTACTGACAAGAATACTGAACACAGGGAGACAATCAGGGCTTGTTAGAAACTCTGCAGCTCTAATATCACCAGCAGAAAATAAAGAAAACCAAAAACATGATATTTGAATGCGCACATGCCCAAATGTGCACTGGCACACTGACACACTGTCACACTGTCACGGCTTCTGGGTGAGTAAAGAGTTTATTCGTTTAATTGTCCCGTATGTAATCCAGCGTTACATACGGGACAATTAAACGAATAGAAGCCACCCATCACGCACCGTGCAGCCTCCAGCCTGTTCCCAGCCATGCTGTTAGTCATGATGAATGAGTCGTGCGTTGAACCAGGCCACCTTGCCACGATGTTAGTTAGCTGCATTCGCGCATCACATATGATTTGAACATTGATGGAATAAAAATGTTTCCTACTCACATAAACAAATTCATCCTGTAATTTTATAGCAATGTGTGTGCAGTCAATAGCTCCGATTACATCAGGGAAACCGGCTCTTACTGCAAACTGCGCTTTAATGTCGGCCTGTTCAGCAGCATTGTACGGGAATCTGATGTACCAGGAAGACATTCGGATGATTCCGTCCCACACAGCTGGCATGGCTCGGCTCAGGGTTAACTGGCACACTCCTGACCGATCGGCCAGCTCCCGCTGGAATGCCCCTGTTGCCAGGAACCCCAGCGTAGTCAGGCAGCCGGCCCACCGGCCCCCGTTGCGCTCTAGGGCCGGCCGCAGCTCTGCGCACAACTCCAGTAACACTGGCCTTGGTAACCGAAATCGTCTTATGCCAATTATCATTGTTTGCAAGTAAATCCTTGCGTTCCTTAAATCGCTCACGGCGGATTGCACCATTTACAAGGTCCTCTAACAACGCTAACGCTGCCTTTGTTAATATCATTTTCTTCATCACATTGCGCATGCTTTTATATCCACCTATATAACTGCAAACACATGGGTGTGTTAATTGTTCATCAGTGTGTCTCTGATGTGCACATCACTCTGATGACTACTTGTCTTCACATTAAGTTTCCCAGCGTCACCTCTAAGTGTCGCCAAAGGAACAATAGCTGTAGGAACGTGCGTACGACAGCTATGAAGTTGGCGTGGGGCACGCACATTTCTACGATTGTTTCACGTTTGATACATTTGAACGTGAGTGTGGAAAAGGACGTACGCCCTTTTTTTGTGCATACGCATGCTTTGTACATGAGGCCCCAGGTCTTTACTGAACCAGAACCAACCACTTTGGTTCTTTGAGGAACTTTTCAAAGTTCTTTGGTTCTGGCTGACTAACTGGTTCTGTCTGGTGTCAGGTGTTCACAAAGTGCTTGCTCATGGTGAAAGTGTTGGTCTCTGTAAATAATATTATAAAGAGTACGCTCTAGACCTGCTCTGTATGAAAAGTGTCATGACATAACTGAAGTTATGATTTGGTGCTGTATAAATAAAATAAAATAGAATTGAATAGAATAGAATAGAATAGATCTTTATGACTTCCATGTAACGACGATCACATTTCAAATGTAAACGGTGAAGAAGAGGCGAGCAGTGGTCTGAACACGGTTCTGTTCAGCTCAGATGAAATCTGATAAAACCTGAAAACAATCGTTTGTTTGGCTTCAACAGAAACATCATGGCTGCCAACACAAACGGACCGGACCCTCATTGTTACTTCAGAACAATCAGAGAGAAACACCAGGAAGTGTCCTTCAAACAGACGGCAGGCGGACGGACAACATCTAAATCTATGGAAAGCCCACGGGACAAAAACCTGCAGCTCCAAAGAAACATGGAGACACTGGACATGTCCTCGTCACGGAAAGTCCACGAGATTATTAATTTGTCAAATCAAGTGAAGTAAAGCTGTTGACTTTGTCTTGACTCGATTGGATTTGATGATCCAGATGGATCCTATGATAAGCAGAGCCAAAAGATTCAAAGGACAAGCTGACTCGATTTAAAAGGGACCAGATATCATTTGGACCGGGCCCAGCACAGGTCTTCTGGATCCATGTCTCTTTGGGCTGAGACTGTCCTGAGATCAGAGAACATCCATCTCTTTATGCTGCTCTGTGCAGAAGTAAATTCATGAATGAAGACTCACTGCAGAGCGGCTGAGTGCTGACTGAAGATCAAATCTGCATCACCTCACAGCCATTTGTCTATTTCTGATATAAGACAAAGACGATAAGCTCCAGTTTTAATGATCAGCTCTGTGTTTACATGTAAATTAATATTTGATCTGAAGTCTAGTGTGGCTCAGTTGCAGGTCAAACTCAAACATGTTCATGAAGAATCGGGAACTGTTTTTAGAGCCTTTGTGTTCATTTCAAACATTTGAGATTGTCTGGGGAGTTCTGATATCTGAGAGGAAGTGATGTCACAGTGAATCATATCAACAGGAAGTGATGTTGCTGATGAAGTCATGACAGATTAAGGAGGCAGAGCTCTGCAGCATCTTCTTCAGCTCTCTGGCGCCCCCGTGGGGGGGCTTCAGTCTTTGTCTTTTAACTGTGTCCTGAATAAAGAGCTCCTCCTCCTTCACGTGACCCGTCGATCGATTGATCGATTGATTGATTGATTGATTGATTGATTGATTGATTGATTGATCGTTCAGGATCCAGGTCCAGGTCCGGATCTAGGTCCAGATCCAGGTCCAGATCCAGGTACAGATCCAGGGTCGGGATCCGTCCACGCTGCCTCACATTTGTAAATAATTAGCATTAAGTTTAAAGCGGCTGATGATCTGTGAGGAGGACTGTGATAATACTCATTTCATCGGAGCAAATGAAGAATATTCTAGATCCTTTTCTTCTAATCATGAAATCCCGCGGGGCTGAGGGGGCTGAGGAGCTTCATACAGCATCTCCTCTGCTTTGATTTCCCCTCAGCAGAGCCTTAGGACCTGATCTGACTTCATGTAAGAACACTTTATGTAATTAAACTGAAATAAAAAGAAACGAACATCCTGGATGTTTTAACGTGAAGTCTGTTTTTAAATTACTCACACTGACGAGAGGCGGGGTCCACCACAGTTCAGTGTTTAAACTTACACCTTATTCAGACACATGAAGACACAAGGACACGAGGACACGTCTTCAAGTCTTGGTGTCCTTGTGTCTTTGTGTCATCATGTCCTCATGTCTTCATGTCCTCATGTCCCCATGTATTAATGTTTTCATGTCCTCATGTCTTTTATGTTTTCATGTCCTCATGTCTTCATGTCCTCATGTCTTCATGTCCTCATGTTTTCATGTCCTCATGTCTTAATGTTTTCATGTCCTCATGTCTTCATGTCTTCATATTTTCATGTCCTTATGTCTTCATGTTTTCATGTCCTTATGTCTTCATGTTTTCATGTCCTCATGTCTTCATGTCCTCATGACCTTATGACCTCATGTCTTCATGTCTTCATGTTCTCATGTCTTCATGTCTTCATGTCTTCATGTCTTCATGTCCTCATGTCTTCATGTCCTCATGTCTTTATGTCCTCATGTCTTCGTGTTTTCATGTCTTCATGTCCTTATGTCCTTATGTCCTCATGTCTTCATGTTCTCATGTTCTCATGTCCTCATGTCTTTGTGTTTTCATGTCCTCATGTCTTCATGTCCTTATGTCCTTATGTCCTTATGTCCTCATGTCTTCATGTTCTCATGTTCTCATGTTCTCATGTCCTCATGTCTTCATGTCTTCATGTCTTCATGTCTTCATGTCTTCATGTCCTCATGTCTTCATGTCCTCATGTCTTCATGTTCTTATGTCCTCATGTCTTCGTGTCCTTATGTCCTCATGTCTTCATGTTCTCATGTTCTCATGTTCTCATGTCCTCATGTCTTCATGTCTTCATGTCTTCATGTCTTCATGTCCTCATGTCTTCATGTCCTCATGTCTTCATGTTCTTATGTCCTCATGTCTTCGTGTCCTTATGTCCTCATGTCTTCATGTTTTCATGTCCTCATGTCCTCATGTCTTCATGTTCTCATGTCTTCATGTTCTCATGTCCTCATGTCTTCATGTTCTCATGTCTTCATGTCTTCATGTCTTCATGTTCTCATGTCCTCATGTTTTCATGTTCTCATGTCCTCATGTCTTCATGTCCTCATGTCTTCATGTCCTTATGTCCTCATGTCTTCATGTTTTCATGTCTTCATGTCTTCATGTTCTCATGTCCTCATGTCTTCATGTCTTCATGTCTTCATGTCTTCATGTCCTCATGTCTTCATGTCCTTATGTCTTCATGTTTTCATGTCCTTATGTCTTCATGTTTTCATGTCCTCATGTCTTCATGTCCTCATGACCTTATGACCTCATGTCTTCATGTTCTCATGTTCTCATGTCTTCATGTCTTCATGTCTTCATGTCCTCATGTCTTCATGTCCTCATGTCTTCATGTCCTCATGTCTTTATGTCCTCATGTCTTCGTGTTTTCATGTCTTCATGTCCTTATGTCCTTATGTCCTCATGTCTTCATGTTCTCATGTTCTCATGTCCTCATGTCTTTGTGTTTTCATGTCCTCATGTCTTCATGTCCTTATGTCCTTATGTCCTTATGTCCTTATGTCCTCATGTCCTCATGTCCTCATGTCTTCATGTTCTCATGTTCTCATGTTCTCATGTCCTCATGTCTTCATGTCTTCATGTCTTCATGTCTTCATGTCCTCATGTCCTCATGTCTTCATGTCTTCATGTCCTCATGTCTTCATGTTCTTATGTCCTCATGTCTTCGTGTCCTTATGTCCTCATGTCTTCATGTTCTCATGTTCTCATGTTCTCATGTTCTCATGTCCTCATGTCTTCATGTCTTCATGTCTTCATGTCCTCATGTCTTCATGTCCTCATGTCTTCATGTTCTTATGTCCTCATGTCTTCGTGTCCTTATGTCCTCATGTCTTCATGTTTTCATGTCCTCATGTCCTCATGTCTTCATGTTCTCATGTCTTCATGTTCTCATGTCCTCATGTCTTCATGTTCTCATGTCTTCATGTCTTCATGTCTTCATGTTCTCATGTCCTCATGTTTTCATGTTCTCATGTCCTCATGTCTTCATGTCCTCATGTCTTCATGTCCTTATGTCCTCATGTCTTCATGTTTTCATGTCTTCATGTCTTCATGTTCTCATGTCCTCATGTCTTCATGTCTTCATGTTCTCATGTCTTCATGTTCTCATGTTCTCATGTCTTCATGTCTTCATGTCCTCATGTCTTCATGTTCTCATGTCCTCATGTCTTCATGTCCTCATGTCCTCATGTCTTCATGTTCTTATGTCCTCATGTCTTCATGTTCTTATGTCTTCATGTTTTCATGTTCTTATGTCCTCATGTCTTCATGTTCTTATGTCTTCATGTTTTCATGTTCTTATGTCCTCATGTCTTCATGTTCTTATGTCTTCATGTTTTCATGTTTTTATGTCCTCATGTCTTTATGTCCTTATGTCCTCATGTCTTCATGTTCTTATGTCCTCATGTCTTCATGTTCTCATGTCCTCATGTCTTCATGTTCTCATGTCCTCATGTCTTCATGTCCTCATGTCCTCATGTCTTCATGTTCTTATGTCCTCATGTCTTCATGTCCTCATGTCTTCATGTTCTCATGTTCTCATGTCCTCATGTCTTCATGTTCTCATGTCCTCATGTCTTCATGTCTTCATGTCCTCATGTCTTCATGTCTTCATGTTTTCATGTTTTCAAGTTTTTGTAGAGTCTGTTGTTTCTTTAATGTTTCAAAGTTTCAACATGTTGTTTGATTCAAACCAGCTCGATTATCACAGAGTGTCAGTAAACTAACCTTCAACATGTGACCCGCTCCGTGGACTCGGGCCTGTGGACCGATCCGCTCCGTGGACTCGGGCCTGTGGACCGATCCGCTCCGTGGACTCGGGCCTGTGGACCGATCCGCTCCGTGGACTCGGGCCTGTGGACCGATCCGCTCCGTGGACTCGGGCCTGTGGACCGATCCGCTCCGTGGACTCGGGCCTGTGGACTGTGTCGGTTGGTGGTCCTGACACCTTCTTTCTGTTCTGGGTTTGACTGGATCCATCATGTGAAGAACCAGCAGAGGCAGTGGACGGGAACAGAAAAGCATCACGTCAACACAAAGAGCTGAAGGCAGCTGAAGCCTGGAAGTTGTCCTCTGTGGATGAAAACCCCACAGGACGTCTGCTCACTTGCCAGCCCTGTTCAGCCGATTCCAGGTCAGCGCTCTGTAGACTCTGTCAGAGCAGGTCGACACGATGAGGACTAAAGGTCCCCCTTGGTGTCTGGATTCAGGACCAGGAAGTGTTTGCAGAGCCCTCGGGTGTGTTTGGTTTTAATGTTGGCTGCAGAGTTGGACGGCCGACGGGGAGGAGACGCTTCCAGCGCTGCATCGCCATCACTTAGCAACGGCACCTTTTAGCTGGATGAAAGCTCAGGAAGTCCCCCGACACCAACAGAGACCAGATCCTGGTCCAACAGAGACAGGAACATTAATATGAACAAATATGATTAACTCTTTGATGAAACCATCAATCATATTATTATTCTATAAATAAGAGTTTAAACTGATAATTATGAATTATTATTTGTTAGTTTAAAACTTAAATGTTTAAACAGTTTTGAAATGTTGCTCGGTCCTTAAAAAGAACATTATTTTATTAATAAATTCAAACCAGACTTTATATCTACAGACGCTGCAGCTCCTTTTCCTCCATGTTGAGGCACCATATTCTTACAGGAGCCCTCAACGGACAAACTCACTCACAAACCTGCAGAGACTGTGCATTAAAGCCAAATATTTATGTGACACCCCATCCCACCTTAGACCTGCACAGCCTGTATGACCAAGTACACATCCTCAAGGCAGCAGTCCCAACTTTGAGGTTGACTGCCTTTGGCCTCAAGAGCAGGAACCCAGGAACCTTTTACATCTGGTTAGAAATAACTAAGGAACTCACATCAACTGAGAAAAATACCCTCTTATGTGCTACCTACATTCCCCCAAATGAATCCCCATATTTTAACGAGGACATGTTCTCCATCCTAGACGAAGAAATTAACCACTTCCAGGCTTATGGTCACATTGTAGTTTGTGGAGACCTGAATGCCAGGACAGGCTGAGCACCCAGGGGGACAAACACCTTAAAGGAGGTAGAAACATCCTCTCCCCAATATGCCCCCCAGGCATAACAATGACCAAACAACAAACAAACATGGGACACAACTCCTACAGCTCTGTCATTCACTGGGACTGTACATAGTCAATGGTAGAGTCCGAGGGGACTCCTATGGTAAGTTTACCTACAGCTCATGTCTGGGTGACAGCACGGTAGATTACTTCATCATGGACCTCAGCCTAGTGTCTCTCAGAGCGTTCACAGTCAGCCACTAACACCCCTATCAGACCACAGCAAAACCACACTTTATTTGAACAGATCAACACGCAATCTGGAGGTATCACAGCAAACCAAACTACACCCAATTAAAACATGCTACAAATGGAAAGAAAATAGTGCAGAAATATACCAAAACGCTATTATGCAACAACAAGTACAAGTACTTTTAAACAATTTTCTGGAAAAAGCATTCCAACATAACGGTGAGGGTGTAAACAAGGCGGTAGAAAACCTTAACAAGATATATGACCTCTCAGCATCCCTATCAAACCTTAAGGCCTCAAACAGAAAAGCCAAAAACAACAAAAACATGACAAATGGACTTTGACAATGAATGTAAAAATCTCAGAAAATACAGAGACCCAGACAACCAGAACACACACCTTCACTATAATGAAACATTAAAACACAGTAAGGAAAAAAGAAACCAACATGTTAGAAACCAGCGACACACCATTGAAGAATCCATGAAAACAAATAAAGTCTGGGAAACTGGAACACTCTAAATAAACAAAAACATGACGACCTTCCCATTCAAAATGGAGATGTATGGGTAAACCACTTCACCAATCTATTTGGCCCAATAGAGAAGAATGAACAACAAAAACACACAAGATAAACTAGAAAGCTTAGAGTCAACCATAAAAGAACAGAACCCACTAGACTCCCCAATAACATTAAAAGAACTACAGGACAAAATAAAATCACTTGAAACCAAGAAAGCCTGTGGTGTCAACGGCATCCTAAATAAAATGATAAAGTTCACAGACCTCAAATTCCAATTGGCTATATTAAAACTCTTTAACATTGTCCTTAACGCTGGGATTTTTCCCAATATTTGGAACCAAGGACTGATAACACCACTCCATAAAAGTGGCGACAAACTTGACCCCAATAATTACAGTGGAATCTGTGTCAGCAACAACCTCGGAAAAGTCCTCTGTATGATCATCACAGACTTCGTTTCGTCACTGAGAATAATGTCCTGAGGAAATCCTAAATTGGTTTTCTACCAAATTATCGCACAACAGACCATATTTTTACCCTCAGCACCCGACAACCAAACAAAAAAAAGGCAAATTATTCTCCTGTTTTGTTGATTTCAGAAAGGCATTTGATTCTATTTGGCATGAGGGTCTGTTGTACAAACTTTTGGAAAGTGGGGTTGGAGGGAAAACACATGACATCATATCACATCATAAGGGATACAGTTTGCCCAACCCTCTTCAACATATACATTAATGAATTGGCAAAGTCACTAGAGCAGTCTGTAGCATATACCTACTGTTTGCAGGTGACCTGGTGTTGCTGTCTCCTACCAAAGAATGATTACAACAACACGTTGATCTTCTGCACAACTTCTCCCAAACCTGGGCCTTACCAGTGAATCTAATCAAGAAAAAAAACATGATATTCAAAAAAGGATCCAGCCTCCACCACCACAAATATAAACTCTTCCTAGATAAGACGGCCCTAAAACATACGAAAAACTATACCTACCTCGGCCTAAACATCAGCACTACAGGTAACTTCAACAAAGCTGTACATGACCTAAGAGACAAGGTGCAGAAGCTTTTTACGCCATCAAACAGAACATCAAATTAGACATCCCAGTTCAAATCTGGCTCAAAATATTGGACTCCGTCATAGAACCCATTTCACTATACAGTTGCGAGGTCTGGGGTCCACCTGCCAACCAAGATTTTACAACATGGGATAAACACCAAACTGAGACTCTGCATGCAGAATTCTGCAAATCCATCCTCCGTGTCCAACGCAAAACACCAAGCAATGCATGCAGAGCAGAATTAGGACGATACCCACTAACCATCAAAATTCAAAAGAGAGCAATTCAATTTGATGATTACCGTAAAGAAAGTGACCACAATACGCTCCATAAAGAGCCCTCACCCACAGAGAGACTGTAGAGAGATGCCTCTATCCACAAACACAGGCAGAGCCACCAAACAGAAATCCATCAAACCAAACCAAATGATAAGAAAACAAAAAGAAAACTGACATAATAATCTAATCATAATAAATCTGACACACTGGAAAGAATCAGCCAAAAAACAGCAAACTGGAATGTTATGTGGCCCTAAACAGAAAATACACTGTGGCAGAATACCTGAGCACTGTGCCCGAGCTGAAGCTCAGGAAATCCTGGACTGTGCACAGACTCAGACCTGGCTCCACCCACTGCACACAACACGAGGTGGAGACCGAGCTGCACCTTCTAACCACCTGAAACTGCACCAAGACATCAGAGACACGGACTTCCCACAGGTCACAAACACCCAGAAAGACTCTGAGACCTCACACAAGATCCAAAACTTCATACCTGCTGGGTGAAGAACAGCAATGTGCAAACATGCAGCGAGATGTGTGAACTGCTGTGAGCACAGAAAGACGTCCAGCGGACAGAGGGACAGGCCTAGACTGTCTCCTCCTGCTTGACATCATGAAAGCACAATTATTATTATTTTTTATTCCTGTATTTTCTTTCTATCTATGCTTTTTGTTAATGTCACACTTCCATTCACACAGAGCGTGGAGATCTGTGGCTTAGAGGGTGACTGAGCCAGGTGAGTGCGGTTGTCCTGATTGAATCAAAACAGGCGGGAACAAAGGCAGGAAGTAGAAATACACGGCACAGAGAAAGAGTTACTACAAAATAAAACAGGAAACACAAAACCAGCACAGCAACCTCGGACAGAACCGGGTTCATGATATCTGTAAACTTTGTAACGCTGCATGAGAGTGCAGTGTTCTGGTGGTACTATGAGCTCTCTAACATATGATGATGTCTGACTGTTGTGACTTCACAGGTCACTTCTTGCCGATATACCCTGACCTGGTCAACAAAACTCCAGGTCGTTCGTCTTCTCATGAACGGACTAGCAGAGTTCTGCAGGTTCCTGTGGAGGTTCTGTTTTACAGGTCAGGTTATCTAGAACGTGTTCAGGAAGTGACACGTGGTCCTGTTTGTCTATCAAAATAAAAGCGTGTGATGTGTGAACAAGAAGTGTGTATTGTTGAGTGTTTCCTGCCAGACTGTGCCCCTCAGCATGATGATGTCACCCTGAGGTCAGATGAATAAAACATGGTGACACGGTGCATTATGGGAACCAATGGGAGGCCGTCTTCTCTCTGTGACATCACGTCAAGTTTTTTATTCATGTTTGATTTTTCAACATTTAGGACTTTATCGACAAACAGGAAACACACAAAAACATAAACATGATGGCCCAGTTCAAGTCCAGCCTCTAACCACAGCACACAGCGTGTTTTGGTTCTGTACTTTAACAGAACATCAGGTTCAGGTCTACACACCTGAGACTGGTTTCATAAGCTCTACTTTTCACTAAGCTGAGAGCCAATCACAGTCAACCAGCTGTGATGTCAGTGGCCATTCATTTTATTTTGGACCAAAGAAGAAGAAATCCCCCTGATCCGCCTGCAGAATGTCTGCCTGTCCCTCAGGTCTCTGGCGCCCCCCTTAGGAGGCTTCAGGCTTTGTCCTGCTGAGTTCCAGGTCCAGTCCAGGTCCAGGTTTAGGTCCACGTTCAGGTCTGACACAGACCAGAATCTGGAGTAACAACGAGTCCTGGACCGCAGAGCTACTGGTCTCTGTTACCTTTAACAGTTACATTATTTCATGAATTAATCTTTGCTGCTTGGACGTCCTCTCTCCTGAACGAGCTGGACAGAACCAGAACCTGTCTTATTTCAGGTTAGTCACATCATGTTTGTTGCTCAGACTTTACTTGATTCTTAACATTACATACACATAATATATATTAGACTATGTACATATGTTACATTATAGTTTACAGTTTCTGTCAGCTGAGAGAGGAGCTGTGATGTCATGGCGCCCTCTGGTGGACATCACTGTATCTTCATCTGAACATCATCATCATCGTCATCGAGCTCTGTATGGAAAGTGTCATGAGAAAACTGAAGTTATGATTTGACACTATCTAAATAAAATTTAACTGAACTTTCCAACATTTTCCCGCTCTGAGACATTTAAAGTGTTCAGCTCTGATATGAAGCTCGTCACATCTTTTATTTTTAATGACAAGGCCGTCAGTGGAAAGACGAGCAGTGGGAAGTCGGTCACAACATTCAGGTAAGCAGACTAAAGATGTCTTCTGTTCAGACATGACGGCAGCACATTCCTCGACACCTCCGTTCATTCTCACTGTAAAGTCAACACATCAAGTTTTTTCTTTGTGTCGCAGCATCTCTGTACAGGTGAGTCCTCTGACGTCGTCCTACCTGCTATCATTTAACAGCGAGCTGTCTCAGCTCATTCACACTCAAGTTATGAAGGAAGAAACTGTTAAGGAATTATTTATCCTGAGGTTACACGAGGTCCCGTGTGGGCCTTGAGGTCCCGTGTGGGCCTCGAGGTCCCGTGTGGCCTTGAGGTCCTCAGCAGTATTAGTTGTTTGGCTTTGGTTGGGAACAGTAGGTGCCAGTCTATCTCAACACTGTGGTGTCCAGGGTCACAGAGACCTGTTGCTGCCTTCATAGACATAATAGATAGCTTGTTGTTGACGGTCCAATCTGCGTAAACAGACATCTGTGTCTCCAGACTAGAACATGCTGACAATAACACCTCCATGGGTAAAGACATTCTCTGTGACTCATTCTGGGCGTGTAGTATTTGTGCTGTTATCTTGGGGTTTAAAGTCGATCCACCAGGATGAGTTGGGCAGAATGTGAGACCGACTCAGGCACTTCTGATGAACTTTGAGAGTGTCTCTAATTCTCCTTGAACAAGCGTCAATAAATAATACAGCATCAGACATCAGAGGCTGCTGAACACTTTCTGAACTCCTGACCTTTGACCTTTGACTTCAACAACTTCTCCACAACAATATTTTATCATAAATATGTCACAGTTTACAGAGAACGTGGTTACACAGTACACAGCAATCTGAAATCACAGGAAAAACCTCAACGTGAACTTCAGATGGTAGAAGGTGATTTACCTGAACAGGTGAAGAGGAGATTCCAAGACAAGCTGTCTCAGCAACAGGAAGTCCAAATAGGGAGTGCAGGACAGTCAGCAATCTGACAGTGTGGAGGTTTAAATACTGACTGAGCCAACGGAGAACGGTGAGCAGCAGGTGTGTGTGTGCAGGTGAGCAGCATATACGTACACAGCATATACTTTCATCATAAGTTAATTTGTTACTGTGGCGTTACAGTGAAAGTCTTTTGTACAGTTCAAAGAGAGCTGCAGGTCCCTGAACGTCTCATTTGTGTCCCTAAACGTCTCATGGTACATTTGTGGGCGACGTTGTTTGATGATCAAAACATTTAAAATGGGCAGAAGAAACTTTTCATTTCAAATGATTTGATCTGAAACACTGAACTATTTATTAATTTGGTTTCTTTCACATGAAATATATCAATGAATCAATCATCAGATATACTTTGATGAATTCAGTTTTATTTTTCAAAATGTTGAACTACATTTCGTCCACAGAATCAGAACAAAAAGAAGAAATCAACAGTGAACATTAGAAAAACGTTTGGAGTCGAACTCTTCAGCGTTATAGATCAGTGTTATTGATCTGAGCTGATCAGCTGCTGACTCTCCCTTTCTGAATCAACTCAGTGATTTTACAAACATCTGAACTTTGGAGGAAATTCAAAGAAACAACGTGAAGAAACTTTCAGGATGAAATTCTAATTATTTTCACAACAAAATGAAAATTTTCAAAGTTCAGAAAACGATAAATCACTTTTGTCGGATTGGTCCGTTCTGAGACGAGACCTTCACTGAGATCAGGGCGGTTCTGGTCCCATGATTCTGTTATTTGTATAATTGGACATGTTGACCCGTGGTCAGGGTCGCTGTCAGTGACAGACAGAAGTGAACCAAAACAAGCCAGCTGTATGACCTGGACATGAACCTGGACTCAAACTGAGCTTGGAACAAACATTATAAAATCTGAAAGGATATATATAAACATATAATACTAACCTGTGTGTGTGTATATATTCATACAAACAGACATTCAGGAGCTGTTTCTTCATTCACAGAAACAAAAACTGTTTTTAACCGTTAAATTAAAACCAAACAGTCACATCACTGTCGAAAACGTCTGCAGGAAGTCTTTAATTTTGCAATACAAAACAGGAACTGATGTCAGAGGTGGAGGTCATGATGTCAGAGGTGGAGGTCATGATGTCAGAGGTGGAGGTCAGTGTGGCTCCCTGCAGAGAATGTCCTCCATGTTGTCCTCTGGGTCACCTGACCGGTGATCAGAGACAGAAAACACTTGTTGAGGGAGTCCCTGCTCCGTCCTGATTGGTCCTCTGCCTCGTCATAGGCTGGACTCTTTAGGCGGGTAGTCCACATTGGTTACCATGGTGACGACTGTGACGATCTCCTCAGGCGGCGTGGCGCTCGTCTGCCGCTGCATCTGCACGACGCGTTCCTCTACGCAGCCAGCCGACAGCCGAGCTTCAGCCTCGTGATCCCAGCATTCCTCAATCGTCTCACAGAGGACAGACAGACCCTGCAGGGGTCAGAACCAAAACATCCACAACAGGGGTCAGAACCAAAAGTAGATCATGTGTATGTGGTGCATTATGGGTAACGTAGTCCGACTTACAGCATGTTTCTGCCAGCACTCTCTGAGTATCGGTCTCAGCTTCTTGTGGACGACCACCTCCTGCATGTCCTCCAGAGATGGATGTTGACCCACCTCTTCCTCAAAAGGTAGCATGTACTCGTCCACTGGACCTAGACCATCAGAGTCCAGGACAAACACAGTAGACCAGAGAGAAGGGGGACGTGTTCTCTTCAGAGTTTTACTCAATCATCACTTTTCCTGTCCAAATTTCATGTCCAGTTTCTTACCATCTGCAGCCTTGCAGCGAGAGGCGAGCTCCCACAGCACCAGGCCCAGCGCGTACATGTCTATCCTCAGGAAGGCGTCTCTCTGAAAGTTAATGGCGCCCTCCAGGACCTCAGGGGCCATGTACCTCCTGGTTCCCACCTGACGGACAAACAGGGACACACACCTGGTTTAGGACAACTGTTTACTTTGAAACATTGGAATAACACGATGTGTCGAACACGGTTTGTCATGAAGAGCAACTTCAAACATCTCAACATGTGACGGTTTTTAGGGGTGCCAGCCAGGACTCAGCCTAAAAATGTAAAAACTAGCTACCTGTCATGAAAACCAACACAAAGGTGAACAAACCAAAATACCACTTTTCTTTTTGTTTAAAATATATTACACAACATAAACAATGTCCACTTCTTCAGTTCAGTTCAGTACAAACCAAAAACAACTGTTTTTTTCTTTCAGTTTATTCCCAGCAAAAATATATTTTCCACCAACAAAAAACACTTAATCCTCCAATAAGAAAGAAAAAAAAAACGTTTTAATATTCCGGATTTCCTCAGCTCACAGGGACTCTTCCTCCTCCGACATTGGAAATCAAAAAGTCATTCTTGCAAGTCTGCATTGAGGGTAAAATCCAAAAAAACGAGGGACTAAGCTGCCTCAGTACTTTTTCCTCACTATGCTCTCCGCAGTGTGCGGACGAAACGCCGAACTGTCGCTTGTTCGTTGCCGTTTGCAAATGCCGGTAGCGCGCCGCCATGTTGGTTTATAGACGTCACTTTTAAAGGACGGTCATGTAGCTGTTGCCTGGCAACCGGTGACATCACGTGGGCAGAGATGGGGGTAGCTCGTTATACCTCCTCCCCCTGAAAAAAGTCTGCACAGGTGATATAAATAACACAGTAAATTAGAAGCCCAGAAAATCCTCGTCATCTGTGTTGGCTTCAAAGATCATCATGACTTGATGGCGTTGCTGCTTATCCCATTCCTCCGCTGTGGGATAGCAAGGTTTCATGTGTGCCATGTTTACCACTTTGAGGTCCATTCCTGAATCCTCCAGGACGATCTGGTAACAGAGTGGGCTCGTTTTCTGCACCACTCTGTAGGGGCCTTTCCAATGGGGGGCAAGTTTAGAAAAAGACCTGTCAGCTTCGGGTTGAGGGTGAGTACGGATCCAGACACGATCGTTGTCTGTAAAATTCCCGTCTCTTCTCCTTTTGTCATAGTTCAGTTTTTGTTTTTGTCTTGCTTTTCCCATGTTGGTGTTCAAACCTTTTTAATTCTGTTATTTGTTTAGCTGTGGTGTAAGCACTTGAATCCGGATCACATAGCTGTGGCTTCAGCTCAGCGTCCAAAGGACCCTTCAGAGGACGGCTCAGGTTTAGCTCTGCAGGCGTTACTCCAGTGGACTCGTGCACAGCAGAGTTCAAGGCAAATCGGAATTCAGTAAGTACTTGTCCCAAGTTTTATGTTTTCCTTCACACAGGAGGCAATCATCAGATCCCCCATCGGTGACTTTATTTAAAACCAACGATCATTTCACTGTCCACGTGTGCTCTCTCACCTGTCCATGTGTGTCTCCAGGAGATTTTCCCGCCTCAAACCTGAGAGCGAGGCCGAAGTCAGCGATACAGGCGGTCAGGTTCGACTTCAGCAGGACGTTCTTACTCTTAAAGTCCCTGGAAAAACAGACAGTGACACCTCGTCTCCGGCAGGACAACACCTGTGTTTATACAGTGTGATGTGTGCACTTGTGTGTGATGTGTGTACCTGTCTGTACCTGTGTGTGATATATGTACCTGTGTGCGATGGCAGGTTTGTGGCCGTCCTTGTGTCCAGGTACGTCTTCGTGCAGGTAAGCGAGACCTCGAGACATCGACTGAGCGATGAGACAGAGTTCAGACCAGGAGAGGACGTTTGCCTTCAGGTAGTCCGTCAGAGAACCCTGAGGAGAACATGGAACACGGGTTAGGTTCTGGTGTAACACCTCACACTGGTTTACCTGTGCTCAGGTGAAGTTAATACTCTGACATCGTCATTATTTCTATCATTATTCTATATAATCAATATTGTAATTGTATAATTTAAGATACAGATTATGTCCCAGCAGTCACATGAGTACAGGTGAAACACAACAACACCACAGCAGTGTTTATCTCGATGTCGCCCTACTACCTGCCACAGGAAGTCGTCATCACTGTTGTTGCAAAGAAGCTTTGGGCTACGTGTTAACAGCCATTAGCAAACAGTAGCAGGTTAAAGTCTATTCAACATGTTCGATGACGGAGAATACAGAACACACTCCACCATGTTTATAGCAGCAGCTCCACCAGAGTCAACCATCAACCAGCTCCAGACACTCGTATGCACCCATGACTGTGCTCCATCACATGACACCACTGCAACAGTCAGATTCACAGATGACACAACTGTGGTGACGAAATAATCTGACTATTAACAAAAAAAAAAGAAATCAGTCGGTTTCAGGAGCAGGCAGAATGTTCATGCACCACTGTACACCAACACGGAGAAGGTGGAGCGCTTGTCCAGCTTTAAATCCTGAGCACACATTACAGGGAACAAACAGCACAGCTTGAATCAGAAAGGCACAACAGTGGCTGTATTTCCTGACTGTGTCTCAGGACAGTAAACGTATCACAGCAGCTCCTCGTGTCATTCTGCCACTGCTCCATCGATCGTCCTCACATATAACTGAATATCAACCAGACTACAATGAACATCACAAAACAACAGCTACCTGCCTTGGATGACATCTTCACCTCTCTGCCTGCAGAAGACAAACAACATCCTGAAAGACTCCTGTCACTCTGCACACTTGTGTGAACTGTCGCCCTCCAGGAAACACTACAGGTCCATAAAAACACAAGCTCAAGATTCATCAACACTTTTTATCCTAACACCACCACCACGATCAACTCTGTGCTGAAAGCAAACTGGAACACGTCGCAACATGATAAACTGCAACTAAATGCAATAATTATGTTGATGTGTGTGAAATAAAACGTGTGAATGAAAGTATATATTATCTATTTTTTTATTGTACACTGATCCCAGTTCTTTAGTGTTTGTTGTATAATTGCACAATAAGAATAAAGATATCTGATCTGATAACTGGTTCATGTTCTGCTGTGTGTTGCAGTTCTCGGGTTGTCCAGCAGGTGTTAGCACCTTCTCGTGATAGGCCATGATAAGCCACAGCTCCATCTCCATGTTGCTTCCTCTCCTCTCGGCTCCAAGGAATTGCAGCAGGTTCTCGTGTTTCATCCCGTTCAGGTTGAAGATCTCGTACTCGTTCTGCCATGACTGCTTGTCCTGAAAGAACAAAGAGGTCAGAGGTCAACGGTACCAACAAACACCTCTGACATCACATTTCTCTGCTGATGGACGTTGATTGATATTTAAAGCAGCCAACAGCGAGTGCGTGTTACACACTGTAGCTAGCACTATGAGCTAGCATCAGCGTCTACCTTCCAGTGAACATGGCCAGACCGAACGGAACCTCTGAACCAGCAGTGTCCAGTCTAACAGTGAACACAGCGACAGAACCTCTGAACCGGCAGTGTCCAGTCTAACAGTGAACACAGCGACAGAACCTCTGAACCGGCAGTGTCCAGTCTAACAGTGAACACAGCGACAGAACCTCTGAACCGGCAGTGTCCAGTCTAACAGTGAACACAGCGACAGAACCTCTGAACCGGCAGTGTCCAGTCTAACAGTGAACACAGCGACAGAACCTCTGAACCGGCAGTGTCCAGTCTAACAGTGAACACAGCGACAGAACCTCTGAACCAGCAGTGTCCAGTCTAACAGTGAACACAGCAGCCTACCGAGGTGGTTTTCTTGCCGGGTTTGGCTCCTGGCATCCCGGGCTGAGTCAGTTCAGGTAGCTACATGACTGACCGAGCTAACCACAGTTAGCGCTTCACTACTGATCAATGTTTCCATCAAAAAGTCTGTAAATCACGTCGGTAGTGTAATGTTATTCCCTGTTGATCTCAGAGGCTGTGCTCCAACCCGGTCGCTGAGCCCGGTTCTGTTACCTGCCAACGGCAGATTCAGTTGGCCGCAGGTAATTAGTGGTTAGTCTAAAGCTATCTGTCAAACAAATAGTTAAATATACAGGAAGTCCAATTAGTCTAAATGGTTCTGTGGTCAGGTTTGGACCTGCATGTCGATGATGACGACAGTGTGTTTGATGCAGCTCGGACAGTACTGACCTGGACGGGGAAGATTTTGACAGCCACGTATTCACCGAGCAGCTGAGCCTTCCACACGCAGCCGAAGCGCCCCCTGGCTTTGATCTCCAGTAACTGCAGCGGCTTTTGGCCCAGGATTGGGGAGGGGGGCAGTGGGCCGGGGTCCTGGAGGGAACAACATGAACACAAAGGTGTCAGGTGTTGTCGCATGTTATTGTGATATCGCGTGTTCTCGTGTTATTGTGTGTTATGGTGTGTTATAGTATGTTTTTTTTTTTTATTGTTTCAGGGTTATGCCTAGTCACATGTAGTCACATCTCCCTTTTCTGAAAACTACTCAAACCCTCTCTCTCTCTGATCCAGAGCTGCAGTCTTACACGCTTCTCTGCGCCGCCATTAGAGCAGTTACCCACCCAGTCCTTTAGTATAGAGACTGTGTCTGTCCCCGTCCACCCAGTCCTTTAGTATAGAGACTGTGTCTGTCCCCGTCCACCCAGTCCTTTAGTATAGAGACTGTGTCTGTCCCCGTCCACCCAGTCCTTTAGTATAGAGACTGTGTCTGTCCCCGTCCACCTACATTATTTAAAGATAAAACAAACAGAAGAGGAGTTCATCATAAAAACTTAATAAAAATTAAATCAACATCTCCAACAGTCCAAGATAAGATAATTAAATGTGGACTATTGAATATCAGGTCTTTGTCATCTAAAGCTGTCTTAGTCAATGAATTAATATCTGATTATGATATTGACTTGTTCTGTCTCACTGAAACCTGGCTGCAGGAGGATGAATATGTTAGCTTAAATGAATCCACTCCTCCGAGTCATTATAATACTCATGTTCCTCGAAGTACTGGTCGAGGTGGTGGAGTTGGAGCCATATTTGACTCAAGTCTATTAATAAATCCTAAACCTAAACTAAATTATAATTCATTTGAAAGCCTTGTTCTTAGCCTCACTCACCCAACCTGGAAAACATCGCAGCCAATTTTATTTGTTACAGTATATCGAGCTCCAGGTCCTAATTCTGAATTTTTATCTGAATTTGCAGAATTTGCATCAGGCTTGATCCTTAAAACAGATAAAGTAATTATTGTAGGTGATTTTAACATTCATGTGGACAACCACAATGATAGTCTTAGTACTGCTTTTATCTCTCTATTATATTCAATCGGCTTCTGTCAGAGTGTAAATAAACCGACTCACTTACATCTCAGAGGCTCTGCCTCTCTGAAATGCTCTTTTTATACTCAGTCATGTTACTGACCTGTTGCCAATTAACCTAATTAACTGTCAAATGCTCCTCCAGTTGTAGTTTTACTTACACTACTTTTCCAGCCTTTTGTTGCCCCTGTCGAATCAAATAAAAATCAGTTGTTCCAACTTTTTTGAGATGGGTTTTTTGTGGGCAAGTTTTTCCTCACTTGAACCGAGGGTCTAAGGACAGAGGGTGTCACTCCCTGTACAGATTGTAAAGCCTCAGAGAAAAATGGACTTTGGGCTGTACAAATACAATTTGATTTGATTTGATGTGTTGCTTCCATCAATTTCAAAATGAGCTAATATTTTCCATGAAATGGTAAAACGTCTCAGTTTTAACACGTGATATGTTGTTTATGTTCTGTTAGGAATAAAATATGGGTTTGCAATGATTTGCAAATTATTGTGTTCTGTTTTTAATTTACATTTTACACAACGTCCCAACTTCATTGGAATTGGGGTTGTAGACCATCTTGTTGATAGTACTACAGGCTCATTACGAACAACTCTAGACTCTATTGCACCTCTGAAAAAGAAGATAATTAAACAAAGAAGGCTAGCACCATGGTATAGCCAGCAGTCTTGTAACTTAAAGCAAGAGGCACATAAATCTGAACGCAAATGGCCACTAAACTGGAAGAATCTCATCTAGTCTGGCAAGACAATCTGAAAACATACAGGAAGGCTCTCCGTAATGCCAGAGCAGCCTATTACTCTTCTTTAATTGAGGAGAATAAGAACAACCCCAGGTTTCTCTTCAGCACTGTAGCCAGGCTAACAGAGAATCACAGCTCTACTGAACCATCTATTCCTTTAGGTCTAAGTAGCAATGACTTCATGAGCTTCTTTAATGATAAGATTATAACTATTAGAGACAAAATCCATCACCTCTTGCCCTCAACAGGCATTGATCTGCATTCTGATACAGCAAGTTTGGAAACAGCTGTAAAACCTGTTATGTATTTAGACTGTTTTTCTCCCATCGACCTTCATCAAATAACTTTAATCATTTCTGCAGCTAAGCCGTCAACCTGTCTCTTAGACTCCATCCCAACCAGGCTGCTCAAGGATGTTTTACCTGTAGTTAGTCATTCTTTATTGGATATGATTAATCTGTCTTTATTATCAGGATATGTACCACAGTCCTTTAAGGTAGCTGTAATTAAACCTCTTTTTAAAAACTCCACTCTAGTCTTAGCCAACTACAGACCGATATTAAACCTTCCTTTTCTCTCTAAGATACTTGAGAAAGCTGTAGCCAAACATCGCCAAAATCACACACATTGTATCTCAAGCGGATGCAGAAAAACTAGTCCATGCATTTGTTACTTCTAGGCTGGACTTTTGTAACTCTTTGTTATCAGGCTGCTCCAATAAGTCTCTGAGGACTTTGCAGTTAATTCAGAATGCTGCTGCACGTGTTCTGACAGGAACCAAGATCAAATCAAATCAAATAAATTTTATTTGTAGAGCCCAAAGTCACAAAGTCCATTTTCCTCTGAGGCTTTACAATCTGTACAGGGAGTGACACCCTCTGTCCTTAGACCCTCGGTTCCAGTGAGGAAAAACTTGCCCACAAAAAACCTTTAACAGGGAAAAAAGGTGGAAGAAACCTCAGGAAGAGCCACAGAGGAGGGATCCCTCTCCCAGGACGGCAAGGCTTTAGATGACAAAGACCTGATATTCAAGAGTCCACATTTAATTCTCTTATTTTGGACTGTTGGAGATGTTGATTTAATTTTTATTAAGTTTTTATGATGAACTCCTCTTCTGTTTGTTTTATCTTTAAATAATGTAGGTGGACGGGGGACAGACACAGTCTCTATACTAAAGGACTGGGTGGACGGGGGACAGACACAGTCTCTATACTAAAGAACTGGGTGGACGGGGGACAGACACAGTCTCTATACTAAAGGACTGGGTGGGCAACTGCTCTAATGGAGGCGCAGAGAAGCCTGTAAGACTGCAGCTCTGCTTCCATGGTTTTGGTCAGCTAATAAACTTGGCCATGTTTCTAGATATGAGAGCTGCTCCATCCAAAGTGGGATGGATGCCGTCTCTCCTAATCAGACCAAGTTTTCCCCAGAAAGGTGTCCAATTATCTATGAAGCCCACATCGTTTGCTGGACACCACCTCGACAGCCAGCGGTGAAATGACGACATGCGGCTAAACATGTCATCACTGGTCACATTGGGGAGGGGACCAGAGAAAACTACGGAGTCCGACATCGTTTTGGCGTATTCACACACCGATCACATCTCTCCCATTCTGGCTTCCTTGCATTGGCTGCCTGTTAAATCTAGAATAGAATTTAAATTCTTCTCCTTACTTACAAAGCTCTTCATGGTCAGGCACCATCATATCTAAAAGAGCTCATAGTACCTTACTACCCCTCTAGAACACTGCGCTCTCAGGACGCTGGGTTCCTTGTGGTTCCTTGTGGTTCCTTGTGGTTCCTATAGTTTCCAAAAGTAGATTGGGAGCCAGAGCTTTCAGCTATCAGGCTCCTCTTCTGTGGAACAAACTACCATTCTGGGTTCAGGAGGCAGACACGGTCAACACCTTTAAGAGTAGACTGAAGACTTTCCTTTTTGATAGAGCTTATAGTTAGTGCTGGTTCAGGTCATCCCTTAGTTATGCTGCCATAGGATTAGACTGCCGGGGGACTATCTGCCACTCTCTATCTTTAACTCAACCGGTCGTGGTGGATGACTGTCTACGAATGAGCTTGGGTCTGTTTGAGATTTCTGCCTAACCCTAACCCTGCCGGAAGTTTTTCCTTGCCACCGTCACCAAGTGCTTTCTCATGGTGGAACTGTCTGTTAATAATATTATAAGAGTACGGTCCTAGACCTCTGTATGAAAAGTGTCATGAGATAACTTTTGTTAAGATGTATGGTGCTATATAAATAAAATTAAATTGAAAATGTATCGTGGTATTGTGTGTTCTCGTGTGATATCATGTTATAGTGTGTTAACGTGTGATATAGTGTGTACACGTGTGTTATCATGCTATAGCTGGTTATCACTTGTACACGTGTGTTATAGTGTGTTATCGTGTGTAATCATGTTATAGTGTGTTATCCTGTGATTGTGTGTTATAGTGTGTTATCATGTGTTATCATGCGTTACGCCCAAACCCCACCGGGCCCATCCGCGGCACGTCATCGTGAGTAATACTCGGCCATTCTAGTCAATGTATCAAACCCCACTGGCTCCACCGTGGTCCATTTCAGACGCTTGACGTGAGCAGCAGGCGTCAATTTACACAGACCACCTCTAGTGGGCAGAAGCCAGGCACAGAAAAAGTATAGAGAATCTGGTGGATTTTCAAAATAAAATACCCAGTGCAAACTGCCGGTTGTAAAAACAGACAAAAGCGAAACTAATTAACTATGTAGCATATTTACACAGGGAAAATGGCCAAATCTGAGCAAGTAAATAAAGTCTGGCAGGCTAAACGCTCGCTTCTGAAACGGTCCCTGTGGGGTTTGACGTCGCGTGGAGGAGGACCAAATACGCAACACTCACGCAACGCACCGTGGACCGGCCCGGTGGGGTTATTGTGTGTTATCATGTTTTTGTGTGTTATAGTGTGTGTTCTTATGGATCCTGGTTCATCAGCCTTTTCCCGTCATAGTCATGCCCACTGCCTGAATGCATGCAAGTCTAGAAACTCTGTCCTCACAGTCTCATATGATTCATATTAATCATGCACATCGGTTGATCAGTACATGGAAATGTCGGTTTTTTAGAACATGACACCATCAGCCAACACATCAGAACAAATAAATAAATAATAAAATAAAATAATATGAAGATAAAGATGCAAACTGAAAGAGAAACATGGCAAACAGGCAGCGATGGAGCAGTTTGATCTTCTTACCTCAATCATGATATGAAAAGCGTGCTGAGAGGCAGAAACAGGTCACAGTCAGACATACACTGATACTCTACATCTGTGTATACCCTGTTTATAACCTGCGTATACCCTGTGTATACCCTGCGTATAATCTGTGTATAACCTGTTTATACCCTGTGCATAACCTGTTTATACCCTGTGCATAACCTGTTTATACCCTGTGCATAACCTGTTTATACCCTGTGTATAACCTGTTTATACCCTGTGTATAACCTGTTTATACCCTGTGCATAACCTGTTTATACCCTGTGCATAACCTGTTTATACCCTGTGTATAACCTGTTTATACCCTGTGCATAACCTGTTTATACCCTGTGCATAACCTGTTTATACCCTGTGTATAACCTGTTTATACCCTGTGTATAACCTGTTTATACCCTGTGCATAACCTGTTTATACCCTGTGTATAACCTGTTTATACCCTGTGCATAACCTGTTTATACCCTGTGCATAACCTGTTTATACCCTGTGTATAACCTGTTTATACCCTGTTTATAACCTGTTTATAACCAGTGTGTACCCTGTTTATAACCTGCGTATACCCTGTTTATAACCTGCGTATACCCTGTTTATAACCTGCGTATACCCCGTTTATAACCTGTGCATAACCTGTTTATAACCCGTGTATATCCTGTGTATACCCTGTTTATAACCTGTGTGCACCCTGTTTATAACCTGCGTATACCCTGTTTATAACCTGTTTATAACCTGTGTATACCGTAGAGTTGTCACGATACTAAAATGAGTAACCACGATACTATACCAGACAAAGTATCGCGGTTCCGGGTATTATCGCGATACTGCGGCCTTTTTTATTATTATTATTTTTATAAACTGCAATGTATTTGTACAAGTTAGTTTGAAACAACGACGTTTGTTTTTTAAGCAAAATTAGTGTTGCCACTGACGAAGACGCCACGGCAGACTCGCTGCTCGGGCCCGGTGCTTCTGCCATGGTGAGTGTGTTGTCTCGTGTCTGGGCGAGACAGAACTTTAGCTTGTTGTTTGTTTTGATACGAGTTTCTATCGAAGCGGAGCTGTCTTCGCGGAGTTCGTTCTTGCCGGCAGAAACACACGAACAGCCAATCAGCTAACAGACGGGCGGACCCAGCGTTCGGAAACAGCCTATCATATCCCTGGACGTCACCAGTAACAGGCAAACAGCCAATCATTCAGCAGCTGTGTAGTTCGGTTGCGGTTCCATGTTGGTTTGTTTACAAAGGAGTAGCATGCAGTGAGAAGTCGGGAGGAGAGCAGAGGCGGCCGCTATGTAGCGGAGACTGGCACCGGTAGTTTAGTAATCCACGGTAGGACCGTCGTGTAAAATTTCTAGTATAGTAGCGACGGTTATGATTTGGCACTGCGGGGGTACCGTGTATACCGTGGGTATCGTGCAACTCTAGTATACCGTTTATACCCCTCTGGGCATCCACACTAATAAGAATAAGCTCGAGAAATGTTAAAGAGTGTGCTCTTTCAGGCACACTCAATAAAAATTGGGGAGCCACACTAATAATATATAAACAGGGTATAAAAGTCTCTCCAGGTCTGGTTCTGTTCAGCAGCCTCAGTTTAAGTTTAGAGATTCAGAGAACAAAGGAAAATAATTTAAACTTGGCAAGTCGTTCACTGATGTTTCTCTGTAGTGCATTCATTAAATGTTGATGGGAGATCAAGTCGAATGTTATCTGCTCATGACAGACATGAACCTGATGGAACAATTAAGAACTAATCCCTCTGTACAATGTGTCTCACCTGTGTGGGTACCAGGACAGGTGGGTAGGCCAGTTTGTGGTGTCGGTACATCCAGAAGGAGATGAGTACGATGGCGGAGATGGCCATGATGGGAACCAGTGAGTACATCAGAGTGGTGAGCACCGGAGGCCTCGCCTAGCGGAGACTGGCACCGGTAGTTTAGTAATCCACGGTAGGACCGTCGTGTAAAATTTCTAGTATAGTAGCGACGGTTATGATTTGGCACTGCGGGGTACCGTGTATACCGTGGGTATCGTGCAACTCTAGTATACCGTTTATACCCCTCTGGGCATCCACACTAATAAGAATAAGCTCGAGAAATGTTAAAGAGTGTGCTCTTTCAGGCACACTCAATAAAAATTGGGGAGCCACACTAATAATATATAAACAGGGTATAAAAGTCTCTCCAGGTCTGGTTCTGTTCAGCAGCCTCAGTTTAAGTTTAGAGATTCAGAGAACAAAGGAAAATAATTTAAACTTGGCAAGTCGTTCACTGATGTTTCTCTGTAGTGCATTCATTAAATGTTGATGGGAGATCAAGTCGAATGTTATCTGCTCATGACAGACATGAACCTGATGGAACAATTAAGAACTAATCCCTCTGTACAATGTGTCTCACCTGTGTGGGTACCAGGACAGGTGGGTAGGCCAGTTTGTGGTGTCGGTACATCCAGAAGGAGATGAGTACGATGGCGGAGATGGCCATGATGGGAACCAGTGAGTACATCAGAGTGGTGAGCACCGGAGGCCTCGCCGTCACTGGTTTGTTCGTCGCTATGGAAACAGGAGAGGGCCAAACATTACAAGTGATAAGTACATTTATAAAAGTTACAGTTCAGGTATGAAATCCTCCAGAACATCCTGATCAGGTCTACGTGGGTCTTACATGGTACCAGGTCTACATGGGTCTTACATGGTACCAGGTCTACATGGGTCTTACATGGTACCAGGTCTACATGGGTCTTACATGGTACTGGGGTCTGGTTGGTGTCCGGACTGTAGGAGAACTTGTGGTTACACAGACTTCCTTCACAGCAGCAGAAGAAGACTTCAGGAACATCTTTCATCTCCACACACTCGGTCCTGTCAGGAGAAGAAGAACACCACACTTCCTGTTTCACACTTTTGCTGTTACAGCTGGTCCACCTATTGATATCAGGGTGTGGGTCAGGTGACCCAACAGATGTCAGGGTGTGGGTCAGGTGACCCAACAGATGTCAGGGTGTGGGTCAGGTGACCCAACAGATGTCAGGGTGTGGGTCAGGTGACCCAACAGATGTCAGGGTGTGGGTCAGGTGACCCAACAGATGTCAGGGTGTGGGTCAGGTGACCCAACAGATGTCAGGGTGTGGGTCAGGTGACCCAACAGATGTCAGGGTGTGGGTCACCTGAAGAGATGATGACAAAAACAGACAATGACAGATGACTGCAACAACAGACAAGCATGACCGGACCACTGGAAGCTTCAGAGGTGTCAGTTTACCTCGTGGACTGCAAGTACCAACCCCAGACCTGCGTCATCAGATCAACCTGTCCTTCACGTCTGTCTTTCAGGTGTCTCTCACCTGCAGTAACAGATCAACCTGTCCTTCACGTCTGTCTCTCAGGTGTCTCTCACCTGCAGTAACAGATCAACCTGTCCTTCATGTCTGTCTTTCAGGTGTCTCTCACCTGCAGTAACAGATCAACCTGTCCTTCACGTCTGTCTCTCAGGTGTCTCTCACCTGCGTCATCAGATCAACCTGTCCTTCACATCTGTCTTTCAGGTGTCTCTCACCTGCAGTAACAGATCAACCTGTCCTTCACGTCTGTCTCTCAGGTGTCTCTCACCTGCAGTAACAGATCAACCTGTCCTTCATGTCTGTCTTTCAGGTGTCTCTCACCTGCAGTAACAGATCAACCTGTCCTTCACGTCTGTCTCTCAGGTGTCTCTCACCTGCAGTAACAGATCAACCTGTCCTTCACATCTGTCTCTCAGGTGTCTCTCACCTGCGTCATCAGATCAACCTGTCCTTCACATGTGTCTCTCACCTGCAGTAACAGATCAACCTGTCCTTCACGTCTGTCTCTCAGGTGTCTCTCACCTGCAGTAACAGATCAACCTGTCCTTCATGTCTGTCTTTCAGGTGTCTCTCACCTGCAGTAACAGATCAACCTGTCCTTCACGTCTGTCTCTCAGGTGTCTCTCACCTGCAGTAACAGATCAACCTGTCCTTCACGTCTGTCTCTCAGGTGTCTCTCACCTGCAGTAACAGATCAACCTGTCCTTAACGTCTGTCTCTCACCTGCGTCATCAGATCAACCTGTCCTTCACATCTGTCTCTCAGGTGTCTCTCACCTGCAGTAACAGATCAACCTGTCCTTCACATCTGTCTCTCAGGTGTCTCTCACCTGCAGTAACAGATCAACCTGTCCTTCACGTCTGTCTCTCAGGTGTCTCTCACCTGCGTCATCAGATCAACCTGTCCTTCACGTCTGTCTCTCAGGTGTCTCTCACCTGCAGTAACAGATCAACATGTCCTTCACGTCTGTCTCTCAGGTGTCTCTCACCTGCGTCATCAGATCAACCTGTCCTTCACATCTGTCTCTCAGGTGTCTCTCACCTGTCGTAACAGTTGACGTCATCCAGCCAGCAGCCCTGTTTGACCACCTGGACGACTCCAGACACATTCTTCCAGGTGGCAAAGCAGTGAAGCCTTTTATCCTTCTCTCCTGAACAGGTGACCTCCCCACTGACGTTCCCCCGGCTCTCCAATGAGGACGAGAACGAAGACGAAGGGTTGTAGTTGTAGTGGACACACTTTTGAGTATCCGATCGACCCAGGATCGCACCTGAGGAGGAGACAGGAGGACAGGTTAACACCACACCTGAGGAGGAGACAGGTGGACAGGTTAACACCACACCTGAGGAGGAGACAGGTGGACAGGTTAACACCACACCTGAGGAGGAGTCAGGAGGACAGGTTAACAACAGACCTGAGGAGGAGACAGGAGGACAGGTTAACAATTCACCTGAGGAGGGGACAGGAGGACAGGTTAACAACAGACCTGAGGAGGGGACAGGAGGACAGGTTAACAACAACACACCTGAGGAGGAGACAGGAGGACAGGTTAACAACAGACCTGAGGAGGGGACAGGAGGACAGGTTAACAACAGACCTGAGGAGGGGACAGGAGGACAGGTTAACAACAGACCTGAGGAGGGGACAGGAGGACAGGTTAACAACAGACCTGAGGAGGAGACAGGAGGACAGGTTAACAACAGACCTGAGGAGGGGACAGGAGGACAGGTTAACAACAGACCTGAGGAGGGGACAGGAGGACAGGTTAACAACAACACACCTGAGGAGGGGACAGGAGGACAGGTTAACAACAGACCTGAGGAGGGGACAGGAGGACAGGTTAACAACAACACACCTGAGGAGGGGACAGGAGGACAGGTTAACAACACACCTGAGGAAGAGACAGGAGGACAGGTTACAAACACACAGCTGTAATGTGTCAGTAGGATGTCCCAGACTGATTCAGCGTCAGATGAAGACAGACAAACAATTGATCCTGGTCTCCATATTTTCCTCTAAACATCAAAGCAGAGTCTGTTCAGTTTATTTCTACAGCTCCATCATAACTTCAGAGATCTCATGACACTTTCCACACAGAGCAGCTCAAACTGTACGATATGATTTACAGAGACCAACAGTTCAACATGAGCAACGGTGGCGAGGAAAACGCTAATGTTAGCTCATGTTAGCTGCTGTTAGCTCAGTCTGTTAGCTGCTGTTAGCTCATGTTAGCTCAGTCTGTTAGCTGCTGTTAGCTCAGTCTGTTAGCTGCTGTTAGCTCAGTCTGTTAGCTGCTGTTAGCTCAGTCTGTTAGCTGCTGTTAGCTCAGTCTGTTAGCTGCTGTTAGCTGCTGTTAGCTCAGTCTGTTAGCTGCTGTTAGCTGCTGTTAGCTCATGTTAGCTCAGTCTGTTAGCTGCTGTTAGCTCATGTTAGCTCAGTCTGTTAGCTGCTGTTAGCTCATGTTAGCTCAGTCTGTTAGCTGCTGTTTGCTCATGTTAGCTGCTGTTAGCTCAGTTTGTTAGCTGCTGTTAGCTCATGTTAGCTCAGTTTGTTAACTAATGTTAACTCAGTCTGTTAGCTGCTGTTAGCTCAGTCTGTTAGCTGCTGTTAGCTAATGTTAGCTCAGTTTGTTGGCTAATGTTAGCTCGGTTTGTTAACTAATGTTAGCTCAGTCTGTTAGCTGCTGTTACCTAATATTAGCTCTGTTTGTTAGCTAATGTTAACTCAGTCTGTTAGCTGCTGTTAGCTCAGTCTGTTAGCTGCTGTTAGCTCAGTCTGTTAGCTGCTGTTACCTAATGTTAGCTCTGTTTGTTAGCTAATGTTAGCTCAGTCTGTTAGCTGCTGTTACCTAATGTTAGCTCTGTCTGTTAGCTAATGTTAACTCAGTCTGTTAACTGCTGTTAGCTCAGTCTGTTAGCTGCTGTTACCTAATGTTAGCTCTGTCTGTTAGCTAATGTTAGCTCTGTCTGTTAGCTGCTGTTAGCTCAGTTTGTTAGCTGCTGTTAGCTCAGTCTGTTAGCTGCTGTTAGCTCATGTTAGCTCAGTCTGTTAGCTGCTGTTAGCTCATGTTAGCTCAGTCTGTTACCTAATGTTAGCTCAGTCTGTTAGCTGCTGTTAGCTCAGTTTGTTAGCTGTTGTTAACTCATGTTAGCTCAGTCTGTTAGCTGCTGTTAACTCATGTTAACTCAGTCTGTTAGCTGCTGTTAACTCATGTTAGCTCAGTTTGTTAACTAATGTTAACTCATGTTAACTCAGTGTGTTAGCTGCTGTTAGCTCATGTTAGCTCAGTCTGTTAGCTCATGTTAGCTCATGTTAGCTCATGTTAGCTCAGTCTGTTAGCTGCTGTTAGTTCATTTAAGCTAATGTTAACTCAGTCTGTTAGCTGCTGTTAGTTCATGTTAACTCAGTCTGTTATCTGCTGTTAGTTCATGTTAGCTCAGTCTGTTAGCTGCTGTTAGCTCATGTTAGCTCAGTCTGTTAACTGCTGTTAGTTCATGTTAGCTCAGTCTGTTAGCTGCTGTTAGCTCATGTTAGCTCAGTCTGTTAGCTGCTGTTAATTCATGTTAGCTCAGTCTGTTAGCTGCTGTTAGCTCATGTTAGCTCAGTCTGTTAGCTGCTGTTAGCTCAGTCTGTTAGCTGCTGTTAGCTCAGTCTGTTAGCTGCTGTTAGCTAATGTTAACTCAGTCTGTTAGCTGCTGTTAGCTCAGTCTGTTAGCTGCTGTTAGCTCATGTTAGCTCAGTCTGTTAGCTGCTGTTAGCTCATGTTAACTCAGTCTGTTAGCTGCTGTTAGCTCATGTTAACTCAGTCTGTTAGCTGCTGTTAGCTCAGTTGTGTAGCTGCTGTTAGCTCAGTCTGTTAGCTGCTGTTAGCTCATGTTAGCTCAGTCTGTTAGCTGCTGTTAGTTCATGTTAGCTCATGTTAGCTCAGTCTGTTAGCTGCTGTTAGCTCATGTTAGCTGCTGTTAGCTAATGTTAGCTCATGTTAGCTCAGTCTGTTAGCTGCTGTTAGCTCATGTTAGCTCAGTCTGTTAGCTCAGTCTGTTAGCTGCTGTTAACTCAGTCTGTTAGCTGCTGTTAGCTCAGTCTGTTAGCTGCTGTTAGCTCAGTCTGTTAGCTGCTGTTAGCTGCTGTTAGCTCATGTTAGCTCAGTCTGTTAGCTGCTGTTAGCTCATGTTAACTCAGTCTGTTAGCTGCTGTTAGCTCATGTTAGCTCAGTCTGTTAGCTGCTGTTAGCTCATGTTAACTCAGTCTGTTAGCTGCTGTTAGCTCATGTTAGCTCAGTCTGTTAGCTGCTGTTAGCTCATGTTAGCTCAGTCTGTTAGCTGCTGTTAGCTGCTGTTAGCTCATGTTAGCTCAGTCGGTTAGCTGCTGTTAGCTCATGTTAACTCAGTCTGTTAGCTGCTGTTAGCTCATGTTAACTCAGTCTGTTAGCTGCTGTTAGCTCATGTTAGCTCAGTCTGTTAGCTGCTGTTAGCTCATGTTAACTCAGTCTGTTAGCTGCTGTTAGCTCATGTTAGCTCAGTCTGTTAGCTGCTGTTAGCTGCTGTTAGCTCAGTCTGTTAGCTGCTGTTAGCTGCTGTTAGCTGCTGTTAGCTCAGTCTGTTAGCTGCTGTTAGCTGCTGTTAGCTGCTGTTAGCTCATGTTAGCTCAGTCTGTTAGCTGCTGTTAGCTCATGTTAGCTCAGTCTGTTAGCTGCTGTTAGCTGCTGTTAGCTCATGTTAGCTCAGTCTGTTAGCTGCTGTTAGCTCATGTTAACTCAGTCTGTTAGCTGCTGTTAGCTCATGTTAGCTCAGTCTGTTAGCTGCTGTTAGCTCATGTTAACTCAGTCTGTTAGCTGCTGTTAGCTCATGTTAGCTCAGTCTGTTAGCTGCTGTTAGCTCATGTTAGCTCAGTCTGTTAGCTGCTGTTAGCTGCTGTTAGCTCATGTTAGCTCAGTCGGTTAGCTGCTGTTAGCTCATGTTAACTCAGTCTGTTAGCTGCTGTTAGCTCATGTTAACTCAGTCTGTTAGCTGCTGTTAGCTCATGTTAGCTCAGTCTGTTAGCTGCTGTTAGCTCATGTTAACTCAGTCTGTTAGCTGCTGTTAGCTCATGTTAGCTCAGTCTGTTAGCTGCTGTTAGCTGCTGTTAGCTCAGTCTGTTAGCTGCTGTTAGCTGCTGTTAGCTCAGTCTGTTAGCTGCTGTTAGCTGCTGTTAGCTGCTGTTAGCTCAGTCTGTTAGCTGCTGTTAGCTGCTGTTAGCTGCTGTTAGCTCATGTTAGCTCAGTCTGTTAGCTGCTGTTAGCTCATGTTAGCTCAGTCTGTTAGCCGGACTGTGAGCTCAGAGGGGCAGTGGTAGTGTCGGTACCACAGGTGTTTTGGACCACCTGGAATGCATGGGGGAATGCTGATGGGGAGTGTCATGCCAGAACCTGAGCCAACGTAGCTCGCTTTGGTCACGTGGTCATACTGTAAACAAACCATCAAGGGGGATCAGCTGACCCTCAGACAGGTGACTCACCTGAGGAGCAGGAGATGAGGAACACGCTGAAGGCCAGTTTGGTGGCTGATCCCATCGTTGATAGACTCGAACCTTTAAACCACCATGGACCGGACAGGCCCGGTCACAGAGGCCGACTCTGAGCTGTCTTCATCTGGTCAGAGGCGGCTGAGCGGGCCGGTGTCGGTGTCGGTGCTGCCGGTGTCGGTGCTGCCGGTGTCGGTGCTGCCGGTGTCAGTGGTGCCGGTGTCGGTGTCGGTTTATGCGGCTGGTCGGTGACAGTCGAGGTGTCCTTTCTTCTTCGGAAACATGTCCCTCGCGGCTCTTCTTGTCAGAAACTGTCGCTTTCCCTGGACAACAACAGTCCGAGCTGGAGGACAGGTGAGGACAGGTGAGGACAGGTGAAGCCGGGGGTTCACAGCATGTTCGCACGTCAAACCGTTGCTGTGATCTGGGCTCAGAGACCTGGTCCAGGTCCTCCACCATCAGCCCAAATGTTCCCGAGCAAAGCCGCAGTCCTCGCAGCGCCGCTGGGTCACCGAGCAGCCAGCTGGCCCTGCTGTGATTCCTGCCTGGAGACCGAGCAGGAGAACCATGGAGGGAACAGAACCGGCCGAGGGTCGCTGCTCTCCGTCCGGCCGAGGGTCGCTGCTCTCCGTCCGGCCGAGGGTCGCTGCTCTCCGTCCGGCCGAGGGTCGCTGCTCTCCGTCCGGCCGAGGGTCGCTGCTCTCCGTCCGGCCTCGCGTCTCTCTCTCCCCGCTGGAGCAAGTACTGCCAAGATGGCCGCCGCTCGGATTAGTTTGTTTTTTTTCCTCCTTCTTCCAGAGTCCACGGCTTCGTCACGTGACTGACACCAGCACTGACCAATAGGACGCGTCGAAGCTGCTCGACCCGTGTTCTTCCACCAATCCCGTTCGACGTCCTGACGTGGGACGGCCGGAAATGCAAGGCGGGCCCGCCTTCTGTCAGGGAGAATGGCGAGCCGTCAGAACCGGTCCGACAGTGGACCAGAACCACATAATGGGTCAGAAGTGCACCCATCCAGTCCATTTAGAATATATTAAAGGGACACGTCAAACCTGGACGTAGTCTCCGTGATGTCCCCGCAGACTGTCTAAAACCTGGACGTAGTCTCTGTGACGTCCCCGCAGACTGTCTAAAACCTGGACGTAGTCTCTGAGACGTCCCAGCAGACTGTCTAAAACCTGGACGTAGTCTCTGTGACGTCCCAGCAGACTGTATAAAACCTGGACGTAGTCTCTGTGACGTCCCAGCAGACTGTATAAAACCTGGACGTAGTCTCTGTGACGTCCCCTCAGACTGTCTAAAACCTGGACGTAGTCTCCGTGACGTCCCAGCAGACTGTATAAAACCTGGACGTAGTCTCCGTGACGTCCCAGCAGACTGTATAAAACCTGGACGTAGTCTCTGTGACGTCCCCTCAGACTGTCTAAAACCTGGACGTAGTCTCTGTGACGTCCCCGCAGACTGTCTAAAACCTGGACGTAGTCTCTGTGACGTCCCCGCAGACTGTCTAAAACCTGGACGTAGTCTCTGTGACGTCCCCGCAGACTGTCTAAAACCTGGACGTAGTCTCTGTGACGTCCCCGCAGACTGTCTAAAACCTGGACGTAGTCTCTGTGACGTCCCCGCAGACTGTCTAAAACCTGGACGTAGTCTCTGAGACGTCCCCTCAGACTGTCTAAAACCTGGACGTAGTCTCTGTGACGTCCCCGCAGACTGTCTAAAACCTGGACGTAGTCTCTGTGACGTCCCCGCAGACTGTCTAAAACCTGGACGTAGTCTCTGTGACGTCCCCGTAGACTGTCTAAAACCTGGACGTAGTCTCTGAGACGTCCCCCAACTGTCCAAAACCTGGACGTAGTCTCCGTGACGTCCCCGCAGACTGTCTAAAACCTGGACATAGTCTCTGTGACGTCCCCGCAGACTGTCTAAAACCTGGACGTAGTCTCCGTGACGTCCCCGCAGACTGTCTAAAACCTGGACGTAGTCTCCGTGACGTCCCCGCAGACTGTCTAAAACCTGGACGTAGTCTCCGAGACGTCCCCGCAGACTGTCTAAAACCTGGACGTAGTCTCTGAGACGTCCCCGCAGACTGTCTAAAACCTGGACGTAGTCTCCGTGACGTCCCTGCAGACTGTCTAAAACCTGGACGTAGTCTCTGTGACGTCCCTGCAGACTGTCTAAAACCTGGACGTAGTCTCCGTGACGTCCCCGCAGACTGTCTAAAACCTGGACGTAGTCTCCGTGACGTCCCCGCAGACTGTCTAAAACCTGGACGTAGTCTCTGTGACGTCCCCGCAGACTGTCTAAAACCTGGACGTAGTCTCCGTGACGTCCCCGCAGACTGTCTAAAACCTGGACGTAGTCTCTGAGACGTCCCCGCAGACTGTCTAAAACCTGGACGTAGTCTCCGTGACGTCCCCGCAGACTGTCTAAAACCTGGACTTAGTCTCCATGACGTCCCCGCAGACTGTCAAAACCTGGACGTAGTCTCTGTGACGTCCCCGCAGACTGTCCAAAACCTGGACAGCTGCAATAAACTGAAAAAAACTGTTCATACGTGTCTCACGGAGAGAGCACAGTTACATGACACTGACATGAACATGACCTAGATCTTATCACTGATAACCGTCCCCCTTCCAGATCAATTGTGACCCATCATGTATAATCCCTGTCCTATAATCCAGCAGCAGGTGGTTCAGGTTCGGTCAGTGATAAAGTTCATGGTTTAGTCTGTGGTTTAGTTTGTGGTACAGACTGTGGGTTCAGGTGTTGAGTCGTCCAAAAATTTGATGGTCGATGGTTCAGATCCCACCTAGGCCCAGCTAGCACCTGGCACCTTGCATGCCAGTCAACACCATCAATATATAAATGTGTGAATGAGATATGTAGTGAAAAAAACCTTTGAGTGGTCAGAAGATTAGAAAGGAGCTCTATAAATATAGTCCATTTATCATAGGTCATTGGACATATTTACAGTACATTGGGTTTTAGTGTGCTTCTTCCACTGCCTTAAATGGAAGTGGCACCATACAGAGAACCTTCTGTCTTATTTATAATACAGTATACAGCTGTACTCTATACATCATGAATATACTGCTGTACTCTGCTATAAATTATAAATACACTGCTGTACTCTGCTGTACATTATTTTTTGACATGGAAAGAAAGAACTCAAAGACAGCCTTTGAACTTGAAGTTTTTTCAGGTGTGGTGATTCCATGGTGGTAAATGAGTCATTGACATTTAAACTCTTTATTATTGATCAGTTTGTGTTCATTAAAAAGGATTTTTTTTTTTTTTACAGTCCAGCCTCTGTCTACATTTCTGAAAGAATCTGGTTGTTTTTAGCTTCGATGTGTAAATATGAGTCCATCGGAGGATTGGGTCCACCTCAGGGCACTTTACTTCTTGTCCAGGTTGAAGATTTGTTGGCTCTCGATTAGGATGAACTCCACGATCTGGTTCTGGTAGACCATGTTGACCGCCATGTTTCCTGCATCCAGCTCAGGCCACATCAGTGTTGGGCCGAACACGATGCCGATGCCCTGAGTGGACATCAGGTTCTTCCTGGAAAAGTCCAGAACTCTGAAATACAGCAGAAGGAACAAAACTGAATAAACACGAGAACACAAAGAGTTTACAAGATCCAGCTGTACCAATGTCAGCCTTAATGAGTCAGTTTCTGTCCATTGATCAGTTATCTAATCAACCAAATCAACTTCTTTTTAAACTGTAAGGTTACCAATGTTTTCAGCTGGTTGAAGTTGTAGTTCAACAGTATGCAAGTATACCTGTGCAGGTGGCTGAAGAGTAACTTCATGGTGTCCCTGTTGGGTTTGGGCAGCTCCTGGATCAGTTTCTTCACAGCCTGAACTTTGTGCTTGGATTCCTTGATCTCTGTTCAGAGAAATGACAGCAGCTGAAGATTAATGTGTGCATCACGTTTTAGTTTAACCTGTGTAAACATCGTAGTTTAACATGTGTGAACATCGTAGTTTAACGTGTGTCAACATTGTAGTTTACCTTGTGTCAACACCGTAGCTTAACGTGTAAACATCTTGGTTTAACGTGTGCCAACATCGTAGTTTAACATGTAAACATCGTAGTTTAACGTGTGTCAACATCGTAGTTTACCTTGTGTCAACATCGTAGCTTAACGTGTAAACATCTTGGTTTAACGTGTGTCAACATCGTAGTTTACCTTGTGTCAACATCGTAGTTTAACATGTGTGAACATCGTAGCTTAACGTGTAAACATCTTGGTTTAACATGTGTCAACATCGTAGCTTAACGTGTAAACATCTTGGTTTAACATGTGTCAACATCGTAGCTTAACGTGTAAACATCTTGGTTTAACGTGTGTAAACATCGTAGTTTAACATGTGTGAACATCGTAGTTTAACGTGTGTCAACATTGTAGTTTACCTTGTGTCAACACCGTAGCTTAACGTGTAAACATCTTGGTTTAACGTGTGCCAACATCGTAGTTTAACATGTAAACATCGTAGTTTAACGTGTGTCAACATCGTAGTTTACCTTGTGTCAACATCGTAGCTTAACGTGTAAACATCTTGGTTTAACGTGTGTCAACATCGTAGTTTACCTTGTGTCAACATCGTAGCTTAACATGTGTGAACATCGTAGCTTAACGTGTAAACATCTTGGTTTAACATGTGTCAACATCGTAGCTTAACGTGTAAACATCTTGGTTTAACATGTGTCAACATCGTAGCTTAACGTGTAAACATCTTGGTTTAACGTGTGTAAACATCGTAGTTTAACATGTGTGAACATCTTGGTTTAACTTGTGTAAACATCGTAGTTTAACATGTGTGAACATCGTAGCTTAACGTGTAAACATCTTGGTTTAACGTGTGTCAACATCGTAGTTTAACCTGTGTAAACATCGTAGTTTAACATGTGTGAACATCGTAGCTTAACATGTAAACATCTTGGTTTAACGTGTGTCAACATCGTAGTTTAACCTGTGTAAACATCGTAGTTTAACATGTGTGAACATCGTAGTTTAACGTGTGTCAACATCGTAGTTTAACGTGTAAACATCTTGGTTTAACGTGTGTCAACATCGTAGTTTAACATGTGTGAACATTGTAGTTTACCCTGTGTCAACATTGTAGTTTAACATGTATAAGCATCGTAGTTTAACTTGTGTCAACATCATAGTTTAATGTGTGTCAACATCGTAGCTTAACGTGTGTCAACATCGTAGCTTAACGTGTAAACATCGTAGTTTAACCTGTGTAAACACTGTAGTTTAATGTGTTTCAACATCATAGTTTAATGTGTGTCAACATCATAGACTAACGTGTAAACATCATAGTTTAATGTGTGTCAACATCATAGCCTAACGTGTCAACATCGTAGTTTAATGTGTTTCAACATCATAGTTTAATGTGTGTCAACATCGTAGTTTACCTTGTGTAAACATCATAGTTTAACATGTTTCAACATTGTAGTTTAACATGTGTAAGCATCATAGTTTAACGTGTGTCAGCATCGTAGCTTAATGTGTAAACATGGTGGTTTAACGTGTGCCAACATCGTAGTTTAACCTGTGTAAACATCGTAGTTTAATGTGTGTCAACATCGTAGCTTAATGTGTTTCAACATCATAGCTTAACGTGTGTCAACATCGTAGTTTACCTTGTGTAAACATCATAGTTTAACATGTTTCAACATTGTAGTTTAACATGTGTAAGCATCATAGTTTAATGTGTTTCAACATCATAGCTTAACATGTGTCAACATCGTAGTTTACCTTGTGTAAACATCATAGTTTAACATGTTTCAACATCGTAGTTTAACCTGTGTAAACATCGTAGTTTAATGTGTGTCAACATCGTAGCTTAACGTGTAAACATTGTAGTTTAACCTGTGTAAACATCGTAGTTTAATGTGTGTCAACATCATAGCTTAACGTTTAAACATCGTAGTTTAATGTCTGTCGACATCATAGCTTAACGTGTAAACATCGTAGTTTAATGTCTGTCGACATCATAGCTTAACGTGTAAACATCGTAGTTTAATGTCTGTCGACATCATAGCTTAACGTGTAAACATCGTAGTTTAATGTCTGTCGACATCATAGCTTAACGTGTAAACATCGTAGTTTAATGTCTGTCGACATCATAGCTTAACGTGTAAACATCGTAGTTTAATGTCTGTCGACATCATAGCTTAACGTGTAAACATCGTAGTTTAATGTCTGTCGACATCATAGCTTAACGTGTAAACATCGTAGTTTAATGTCTGTCGACATCATAGCTTAACGTGTAAACATCGTAGTTTAATGTCTGTCGACATCATAGCTTAACGTGTAAACATCGTAGTTTAATGTCTGTCGACATCATAGCTTAACGTGTAAACATCGTAGTTTAATGTGTTTCAACATCAGAGTTTCTCTCTGTTGATCATTACTAAAGTTTGAAAAAGCAGCTTTAATAAAACAAAGCGTAAAATGATCACGTGAAATATGAAATATATGTATTATTGGCAACATCCATTACATTTATTTGTTTTATGACGAAACTGCAATTTTTACCTGTTTAACACAACTCATGACATGTCCTTTTTTTTTTTTTTACGTTTTGTTTTATTTATTAATTTATTAGTGTGCATGTTTGTGTGTTGGTCTAGGTTCAAGACTTTTAGTTTTGACTCACTGATGGCTTCCACAAATGGCTGGAAGGACTTGAAGGGGAACAGCGGCTCGGGCAGCTCACGGAAAAACATCTTGAGGGCGCCAGTGACGACGTGGATGTCCTCCCACTGACTGTGGTCCAGGTTCAGGTCCTCCTCTGGGGGGACAAACCAGAAAAGACATGATCCTTCGTGTGCACAGTGATAGAAACAGCATACTCTCCCACTGAGTGGGAAATATACATCAACATCTGATGTATTTTACATTGGACAGAGCCTGATGTCACCCATATCAAATAAAAATCTAATCAAATCAGATTTTATTTGTATAGTCCAAAGTCACAAAGTCCATTTTCCTCTGAGGCTTTACAATCTGTACAGGGAGTGACACCCTCTGTCCTTAGACCCTCGGTTCCAGTGAGGAAAAACTTGCCCACAAAAAACCTTTGACAGGGAAAAAAGGTGGAAGAAACCTCAGGAAGAGCCACAGAGGAGGGATCCCTCTCCCAGGACGGACAGACGTGCAATAGATGTCACGTGTACATTTGTGTTATGTTTCTGAAGCGCTGTTTTGAAGCTTGAGTTAATAATAATACAAATTATGGGCAACTTCGAGCCTTAATATTAGATTAGATTAGTTTATACTTATGCTTAAACATGTTTATTTCTGCTGTGAAGTTGGAGATTTTAATACAGCTGCTTATGGATTTTGGCTCACTTCCGGAGCCAGCTTCAAGTGGCTGCTTGAGGAATTACAGTTTTTAGCATTTCCGCATTGGCTCCAATTCCCAGTTCCAGAGGTTGCTGCTTGTTTTTGATACAGAGCTGAAGAGTGACACAGTGAGAAGGGTGACATGCAGCAAAAAAGGGTAGGACTGAGCCTTTTTGTGAACAAAACAAAACAGAAAACCATTAGGATTTATTTGAACACAGTGTCTAATGGAAACATTCAGTATGATCAGAGAGTCAGAGTGAAGAAATAGTTTCTGTTGAACTGACCTTGATCGACGATGAAGCGAAGTTTCTGGATTGTGGCCAGATTTCCACTGACTCTGTAGATCCCGTCAGCCTCCAGACCTGAAAACACAGTTGAACACAGGAATTAAGTGTGGTGGTACACAACTCTACAGAAGTCTGACTGAAGTTTTCCCACAGAGTAACCCTTGTTGACTGAGTAATGGACCATGGTGCGCCTTGGGCAGCTTTAGTCCACGATGTGGCAAAGTTTTTTGTGATTTGTTTTGTGATATCAAAAAGTGTCATAGATCTGCTGTTAGGGTTATGGTTATATACATAGATGTGTAGGTTTTCTTGTCTTTATACCGTGATGAATAAAAATAAATGGTGAATGGTCAGCAGACAGATGAAAAAATTTCAACATAGGAACAAATGGATTAAAATGTCCACTAGAAACAAAGTGCAGAAATCATCAGCTCTCTTGTGATGTGTTTAAGATTGAATGTACCTCGCTTGTCTATGGCTTCCAAACAGAGCTGAACGAACCTCGGCACCGTGCTTCCTTCACGTTCACAGAGTGTCAAAAGATGGCAGCCAAAAACTCGATCTGTGGCAGACATGATCATGTTAACTAATTAATCGTTAATGTTACAGAAGGTTTAAGGACTCATGACCTTACAGCTGTAAATGTTCATTAGGCTTTAGTGTGTAATGAAAGAACAGAAACCTTTGATGAGGCCTTTCTCCTGCAGAGTCTTCATGGACGGACGTCTGATGATGAACTTCTTCAGTCTGTTCTTCACTCCGTTCTTGTCGGCGCTATCAGAGGTGCTGTGTTTCAGCTTGGAGCTGCTGAACATGTCTGCAGAAAACCAACCAGTCTGTAAACTCAACAGCTGACATGTTATTGACATGGTAAACATCCAGCAGTGATGTAGCAACATGACAACTCTTTGTCTTTTTGTTTGTCTCACCTGATATGTATCTAGTTTAAGTTACAGACCTTAATTCCTTAATTCGTATCATTGGAAACAGCTGCATTGACCCTAATATTTTTACGTCAAAATAGCTGCTGTCAAAAAGGTCTATTCCTCCAAACAGACCTGCTGTAACTGAGGTTTGTGATCAGATATTCAATATTCAGCACACCCGTTTCTACAAAGCGGCAACCTCCATGTCTGTGAAGTGAAGCCACAAACTGCACCTCCTGTCATCCACTTGAGGCTGGCTCCAGAAGTGAGTCAGTCTCCATAAGTCCCCATGTTCAAATGTCCAACTTCACAGCAGAAATAAAATGTTTACAGCCTGGTACAAAAAACAGTTTCAAACTTATGACACTTTACAGCTAAATGTGTTTGGGTTAACTTCATATCAATACAAAGTGTTTCTTTAGAGATGTAATGAATCTGAATCCTTTTTCTGACTTATACATAGACATAGATTTGCTTTCAAGGAACATTACAGCCAGCTGTACATATAAATAACAAGAATCACTCACTGATGGAGCGTCTGTGGACTGGGTTGCGTTGCTTGGTGTTGGGGGAGGCGGAGCCATATCCAGGTAGGGAGCTATGTCTGGGCAGGTACTCTGTACTGTTTGACCTTCGCAGAGAAAAACCTCCATCTGCTTTAGTCTGAATGGAGAAAAGTTTATAATCAGTCACAGGGAGGCTTTTAATTCACAAATAATCTGAAGAACCATCATGTCTCTAATTTTCAAGCTTATCTTCAGATGTCCTGGTTGTAACGCCTCTCCACCTATCAGATCACTTTTATCCATTATGTTTATTAATGTCACTCTGTCAGAGCAACCCTCTGGTCCTCCACCGATGGTTAAGTTCCTCTGTAACTTATCTCCAACTTACTTCTCCTCTATTGTCGCCTCTGCTCTACCTCCACTCAGCACATTCTCCTCTCTGAAGGTTAATGATGCCACTGGCTCACTTATCCTCCTTCTCAACCCTCCACCTCCTCCAGCCTTACCACTGATACCTTTGCATCATTCTTTACAGGCAAAGTTGCAGCAATCAGCAGCCAATTCTCTGACCAGCTTGCTCTTTACTCGACTCCTAACATTGTGAAGTACAACAGTCCTACTACATGTCTCTCTCTGTCTCAGCGGGGCAGCACCTCCAGCTCTTCAAAGAGGACCTCTTCTCCAACACTGTCAACAATTGGACATGATACATCTATCCCCCTCTACAACTGTCACAGTACTTACTGCTGCACTAACACTTTCTTATCACACTGTACCTTGATCATTCCCTTCTCTGTAAGGCGCTTTGGATAAAAGCGTAAAATGTAATGTAAATGTCATATTTTTGACTTTTGTACTGTTAGTTGGACAAAACAAGACATTTTAATGATGATGAAAATAAGAGCCAGTTTAGAAAGGAAGTGAGTTCTTACTGAAGAGTCGATGGTCTTTCTGATGGCATCGAACCATTTTGAGGCTGTGGAGTAACTGTCAGTCTGGAGGAGGTACTCACTTCCTGTGTTTGTTGTGATCTAAAACAGATGAAACAAGTTCAGTCAGGAGTGTAACGGGTAGAAATATACACATTTTAAATAACCAGGAGAGATTAAAGAAGCAGAAACATTTAATCAGAACGTTTAATTAATCCAACAGTCAGAGAAAAAACATTCTTCCATCAGTCACAAATTGCTAACTCTGAATGACCTCAATTCAAACTGCAGACCTCACACTTCAAAACAAAGAACATGTAAAACTTGTGTCTATCAGTTCGACACTTTAACACTACTGTCGGAGAGAAAAAAATACAGATTTCCTGAACCGAGTAAACGTTTGTATTCATTTGTTACCTGGAAGACGTTTTTCCTGCTCGATTTCTCCGTCGTCCACTCGATAACACCTCCACACAGCGGAAGAACCACATCAGTTTTGTTTCCTGGTTTCTGACCACGTGGACATCAGGTCAGAGGTTACATTTCAGAGACGCAAAACAGAGATAGATTGATAGATAGATTACAGGTGAATTAGAGATACATGAGGGATACATTGGAGTATCTGTATACCTGACTAGTTTCTTGTTGTCTTTCTTTATAAAACAGCAGCTGGTCTGAGGTCAGTACGGTCCACATCAAAGTCCAGTTTTTCCTCTGCTTTTTTCCTCCCTCTGAGATTTTAGCCACATTCAGGTGTTCACCTTTCAATTGCACCTGGACAGACACATGTACATTGTACAGCCAGAGCAAATCTCATTAGCACCACTACAAGCATACACACTACAGGATATGTACTACGGGAAGATGGCACTATAGCATGGAATAAGACAAGACAAGTTAAATGTAAACTCTGTCAAGCTGAGCTTGATATAATGGCAGCACCACAGCGATGCATGAGCACCTCAAATGCAAGCTTTTATTTTTAACGATTAATGATCATGGTTATCAGTGAGTTATTGGACATACTGCCAATTTTGTAGTGACTTGTAACATATCATCGCTGTCAGGCGGAGACCTCCTATCTCCCAAACCAAGTTTTATCAGTCAAATCTGGTCATGAATATATGTGTGTCTTTATATTAGCCGACCAACCTACAAGCAAATCAAACTGAAGTGGATACAAAGACATATTTATGCATTAGCGTGCAATCAAACCAGATTTATTAAAATACAAAATGTGAAGCGCTGCAGTTGTTGTGAGTTCATGCTGCCCCGTGTCATCAGATGAGAGGTGCAGTGGAGAAATACAGATCAGATAACACTGTTTGAATACTTTCATTTGTTAGTTATGTGCACAGACTTGAAAGGTGGCAGTACAATCATTTATGAAAAAAGGTTTCTGCCCAACAATGACAAAATCAATATTAATTCATGTTTAGGATATTAAATCAGTACAAATTAGTGATGTCATGAATTGGATATCACACATATTAGTAAACCTCCACTTCATGTCAGTGGTTCTCTGTGATTTGGAGCATATTAATTATTAATTTGTAAGATATTTAATCAATTAAAAAATCAGTAATAATTGGTATTAGGTATTGGATTGTGATGCACAGACTTCTGAAATGATGCATCTTTCTGTTTTGTTCTATTTTAGTAAAAACAATCGTGATTAATTGAAAATAATCAATAGATTAGTCGACAACCAAAATAATCATTAGTTGCAGCCCTAAACACAATCAACCAAACAAAACCAAAGTGGGTGCCTGAAAGGCACCAGCCTCCCAGGAGGGACCAAGAGAGCAGGAGCAGGAGGAAGAGGATATATCAATGGAGAAGATATCATCCAGCTTATAAAGGTCTAACCATCAGGAAGATCTTAAAGAAACAGAGGAATGCAAACCCAACACACACAGCCTGTCTAAAGGCCAAGGGCCGTCACAGCTGTTCATCGAGCCTCTTCAGTGCAGCAGTGAGTTAATTCAAAACAACCTTCTCTAAAGGTCAGAGCCCTGTAGTTCACAGTTACATTTCTCTGATGTGGACTAGATAAACTTAAAATAGGAAGGGACACTTCCTGTTGACAAGGAAGACTTACGATGGTGGACCAAGAACTGGACTAAGAACTATCAGGGCTTTAAATAACAGAGACAACAGTATACCATCTAGAGGTTGAGAAGAAGGCCTCATTTTCCAAATCACATCCATCAGATGTTGAGGGCTGACAGGTCAGGAAAAGTCTAGAACAGAGACCAGACTGAAGACCAGACAGAAGACCAAAAAGAAGTGAGTGGACAGGATTTGGACAGTTTCCTGTCAAGGTTTCATACTCACCAACGGTTCACCTCCTGTGGAGAAGACGTTGTGTTGAGACTGATTCCTGCGATGTCGAGAGATCTAAACACAAAAAAATATATAAAAAACTGAATGGGGGTCACTGTAGGATGGAGGTTCTTTATGTCTGCTTACAGGTTTCTGAGGAACATCAGAGTCCTGCAGCACCATGGACTTGGACTGACTGAGGCGGTCTCCAGAGCTCTGTGAACTCTTAATCCTCATCTGAACCGGTCCCTGTGCTGCTGTGCTGCGCTGAGGTGGAATTAGCAGTGGCTGTTTCGTGGCAGTCTGGAGGTTCGTGATTCTGTTTGTTTGGATTCAAAAGAAAAGTGCATCAGTACAAGGTAATCAGTGGAATGTCTTGTCTTCTTAATGTGTTTGAGACTGTCAGTTGTTGTTCAGAGTTGGTAGACAGGTATTATCTCTATTTCGTGGTCTGGATTACTGCAAAGAAACCACAATTGTGGGAGACCAACAAGAAGATAAGTGCTTGAACCAACAAACCCCAAAATGGACATTGGACCAAAGGAAATCTGGACTTTGGTCTGAGGAATCCAAATCTGAGATTTTAGTTTCAGACCGCCGTGTCTTTGTGAGATGCAGAGAAGGTGGATGGTAAGCATGTGTGGTTCCCACTGTGAAGCATGGGGAAGAAGGTGGGATGGTGTGGGGGTGCTTTGCTCATGACATACTTAACCAGCATGGCTACCACAGCATCCTGCAGAGACATGCATTAGCTCAGTGGGACCATCATTTGATCTTCAACAAGGCAATGACCCCAAACATACCTCCAGACTGTGTGAGGGCTGCATCACATGACCTAAACCCAGCTAAGATGGTTTGGGATGAGATGGACCACAGAGTGAAAGAAAAACAGCCAACAAGTGCTCAGCACCTCTGAAAACTCCTTCAAGAGTGTGCAGAGTGTGCAAAGCTTCATCAAAGAAAATAATCTAAAATATAACAATGGTGATAACATGTTCTGTTTTGTTTAATAATTCCAGATGTGGGAAGATTTTTATCTACACCTTAAAAAATAATAAAAAAAACAACAAAGAAAACCATTTAATGAGAAGGTGTGTCCAAACTTTTGACTGATATGTGTGTATATACTGTATGTGTGTATGTGTCCTTACTACCCCTCTAGAACACTGCGCTCTCAAAATGCTGGGTTTCTCATGATTCGTCAGTGTTTCTTGTGGTTCCTATAGTCTCCACTTTTCAAATCAAATCAAATCAATTTTATTTGTACAGCCCAAAGTCACAAAGTCCATTTTCCTCTGAGGCTTTACAATCTGTACAGGGAGCGACACCCTCTGTCCTTAGACCCTCGGTTCCAGTGAGGAAAAACTTGCCCACAAAAAACCTTTGACAGGGAAAAAAGGTGGAAGAAACCTCAGGAAGAGCCACAGAGGAGGGATCCCTCTCCCAGGACGGACAGACGTGCAATAGATGTCACGTGTACAGGACAATTCAACAGCTTTACTTTTAAGAGTAGACTTTCCTTTTTGATAGAGCTTCTAGTTAGGCCTGGCTCAGGTCATCCCTTAGTTATGCTGCTGTAAGGTAAGGCAAGGCAAGGCAAGTTTATTTGTATAGCACAATTCGTACACAAGGCAATTCATCGTGCTTTACAGAGGCAAGGAAAAACATTGGACATTAAGACTAGCAATAGCAATAAAAAAAAGAAAAGAAAATTTAATTAAAAACATTAGAATGTCATTTAAAATCATTTAAACAGCAAATTTGAAAACAATTTAAAACATGAAACGAATCACTGGATTATGGTTAAAAATTCTCTAAAAGTTCTTTAAAGAGCTCAGCCATAAGCACGTGAAAAGAGAAACGTTTTTAACCTGGATTTAAAAGTGCTAAGAGTTGGGGCTGATTTCAGTCCTGCTGTTTGTTCCAGTTGTGAGCAGCATAACTGCTAAATGCTGCTTCACCGTGTCTGGTTTGAACTCTGTGCTCCACTATCTGACCTGAGTCAGTAGATCTCAGAGCCCTACTGGGTCTATATTCTACTAACATTTCGTTTATGTATTGTGGGCCTAAACCATTCAGTGATTTGTAAACTAGTAGCAGAACTTTAAAATCTATTCTGTGGCTAACTGGGAGCCAGTGTAAAGACTTAAGAACTGGGGTGATGTGTTCTGATCTTTGTTCTGGTCAAAACTCGAGCTGCTGCGTTCTGAATGAGCTGCAGCTGGTTGATACTTTTTTGGGGGAGTCCAGTCAAAAGACCATTACAGTAGTCAAGTCTACTGGAGATGAAAGCATGGATCAGCTTCTCCTGATCTGTTTGGGACATAAAGCCCTTAACTCTGGATATGTTCTTAAGTTGGTAGAAGGCTGTTTTGGTGACTGGTTTTATGTGACTGTTGAAGGTCAGATCTGAGTCTATCAATACGCCAAGGTTTCGGACTTGGTCTTTAGTTTTTAGAGACAGTAACTCAAGGTGTTTACTGACAGCAACCCTCTTCTCTTTATTGCCAAAAACAATTACCTCAGTTTTTTCTTGATTTAATTGAAGAAAATTTTGGTTCATCCAATTTTTGACTTGCTCTAGACAGTTACACTAAGGACAGAGGGTGTCACTCCCTGTACAGATTGTAAAGCCCTCTGAGGCAAATGTACTTTGTGACTTTGGGCTATACAAATAAAATTGAATTGATGATTTGATTTGATTTACACAATGACTCTATAGGACTGCAGTCATCTGGGGACAGCGCAAGATATATCTGTGTGTCATCTGCACAACTATGATAGTTGACATTAGAATTCTGCAGAATTTGACCCAAAGGCACCATTATATAGGCTGAACAAAAGGGGTCCAAGAACTGACCCCTGAGGAACCCCACATGTCATAGCCACTCGATCTGATTGATTACTTCCAATGGTCACAAAATAACTCCGCTCCTCCAAGTAGGACCTGAACCATTCTAGGACTGTTCCACGGAGTCCTGCCCATGTTTCCAATCTGTTCAGCAGTGTGCTGTGATCCACAGTGTCAAACGCAGCACTGAGATCCAGCAGGACCAAAACTGATACTTTGCCTGAGTCAGTGTTCAACCTTATGTCATTTAACACTCTAATAAGAGCTGTTTCTGTACTGTGGTGAGCTCGAAAACCTGATTGAAATTTGTCAAAAAGTCCACTGGAGTTCAAGAAATTACTGAGTTGATTAAAAACCACTTTCTCAACAATCTTGGCTATAAAAGGAAGATTTGAGACAGGTCTGTAGTTGGTTAACTTGGAAGTATCCAGCGTTCGCTTTTTTAAGAGTGGCTTGATGGCAGCTACTTTTAGGGGTTTAGGAAACGTGCCTGATTGAAGTGAGCAATTTATTATTTGCTGCAGATCTGTTTGGACAGATTTTACAATAGTTTTAAAAAAGTCAGATGGCATTGTGTCAAGACAGCATGTCGATGATTTAAGATGCTGAACTGTTTCTTCTATGTTTTTTTGATCAACTGTATTAAATTCTGACATCACAGTTGATTCATTCCTAGGCGGTTTTAGGGATTGAGTCACTTTACCATTTTGTAGATTTGTGTTGATATTTAACCTTATAGATTTGATTTCGAAAAAGTGAGCAAATTCATTGCATTTTTCTTTTGAAGAGAGTTCTGAAACTATCTCTTTTGGGGGGTTTGTAAGCTTATAAGCAAGCAGAGTGCGAGTCTTATTAATAATTTTAGAGAAGTGTTGCTGTCTAGCCTTGATTAACTCATGGTTGAAATTACAGAGACTTTGTTTGTAGAGGTTGTGGTGAATTTGGAGTTTAGTTTTTCTCCATTGACGCTCTTCTTTCCTGCATTCTGTTTTCAATGCCTTTACCATCATAGTGTTCCTCCATGGTGATCTCTGTCTACTCAAGGTCATCTTAGTTTTAGTAGGACTACACTTCCAAGGATGCACTGGTTATGTTACTAAGCTTCTTCCCTGGAGTTTCTGTCTCTGTCGTCCAGCAGGTTCTCGTGGATCGTGGCTGCTGCTGTGATCCTGCATGACGTCCACTACACATATTACTACTGTCATTATTGCTGCCATATCTCCATCACAGTTTATAGTTAGTTGATGATTTGCTGCTGCTGAGCATCTGTGTCTCTCTCTCTGTCTCTCTATTTACTATCTCCCCACCCCCCTCTTTCTATCTGAGTACGGTCTGACGTGCTCTGTATGGAAAGAATGAGATAACTGAAGTTATGATCTGGAGCTTAAATTTAATATAATTGAATGTGTATTGAGCAACACTCTATTCACTAGTGTCTGTGAACTGAGGAGTTTTACTGTAGTAATATTTGCCAAACATTTTCAATAGGTGACATTCGGGTATAAACCTGAAAATTTGCATCATTAATGTAGCATTAATGGAGCCTTCACACGTGTGAGTGACCCATCGTGCCATGTGCCATGTCTAGACCTGTTCTATATGCAAAGAGTCAGGAGACAACTTCTGGTATTAATTAGAGATCACTCAAAGACCACTTCCTGAAAAATGTTGCTTCTTTTATTCATTCTATTTTTGTTGAAATGCAGTAGAGGAGCGTTCAGTGAACATTAAGTGAACATTCAGTGAATGTTCACTTAATAGGAGTCTGGACTTTTTTCTGGTTCCTGTTTGCAGCTCAGATTGCTTCACTATGGTTACTCAACATCTGTCTGTCCGTCAGTTAACAATCAGAGCTCAGCTAAGAGACGAGGACAGCTCCCTTCAGTTAATCCTGATCCAGACCGGACATCATGGTTCACAGAGGAAGAACAAATAATGACACCAATGAAGAAGTGTGTTCGCATGCAGGCTGCAGCAGTGAATTTTTAGTTTAAAACAGTCTTAGATTTTATCATTCAGTTTGATTTTTTATCTCCTGATTCTGTCCATACTGAGCAGAACCCAGATCATAGTGGATCATGATGGACCCACATCTACAGAGACTGAATCAGTTTACAAAGGAAGATGTACCATCAGTTCAGGATGATGTTTTATAACATCCTGCAGGTGGTTGTTAACCTGCTTCTTAACGTAGATGACCAGCTGCATTGGGAACATAACTGTTCACATACTGGTCAGACCATATTGGATCTCTGAATTTGCATTATGTAAACAATAAACATGCCGATACTCAAGGAGTTTACTGCTCTGTTGAAGTGTTCATAGACAGTTTGTAAAGTCCATGAATCAAACATGTTTGTGGTAATGATAAATTGTACAGATGCAGATTTGTTTTCAAAACTTTTCATCATTGTTATCAGAGCTGACGTGACTCCTGACCCTGCCACATCCCTGTGCTGCCCCTACTGTTCATGTGTGTATTGCATTAAAATCTGAGGAAGTGCAGAGCCAACTGACACAGGATATGTCAGGCAGACGTCATGCCCACGCATAGTTAAAACATATAAACTATAAAAATATTCAGGGCTAACAGAGAGATGATAAATGATCATCATTGCATCCTTGATTGGATAATTATACATAAATACATCACATCTGTAAACAAACGAACTTAAAAGCAGCAACAGGAAATAAATAGAAACCTTCATACGGAAGCTGAAACTTAAGTTGTTCCTTATGTCCAATCAGCTCATGTAAACAACAAAATGAAAATTTCTTATAAACCACTTTGACTTTGAACATCTGTCTGTCTAAAAGTCCATCATCTATGAGGAAACATTAAACTGTCTGTGCCTTATTCATCACACATTAATGAGCTCAGGCCGACAGATGAGACCCTTCAGACTCAGACAACACAAAGTGACCAACAACAACAAACCAGGACAAACCTGAATATGAGATCTGGTCTTACCTTGAACCTGCCATCTCTGTGTGTCACTGCTCCCCAAAGACAAGAGCCAAGGCCCAACAGTTAGAGGAAGTATGATTCATCACGTGGTTCCTTCAGACGAACCATTTCTCACACGAGCTGCTGCAACCGCCACACTTCCTGTCAGAAAAAAAGAACTAACCTCAAACTCAAGAGAGCAGAAACAGACACTTCTGTCAGAGCGTGACCAAGACACATTAACCAACATCTGTATAAAACATCTGTATAAAACACATGAACCAACAACTGATAAGATTATAACTATTGGAGACAAAATCCATCACCTCTTGCCCTCAACAGGCATTGGTCTGCATTCTGATACAGCAAGTTTGGAAACAGCTGTAAAACCTGTTATGTATTTAGACAGTTTTTCTCCCATCGACCTTCATCAAATAACTTTAATCATTTCTGCAGCTAAGCCGTCAACCTGTCTCTTAGACTCCATCCCAACCAGGCTGCTCAAGGATGTTTTACCTCCAGTTAGTCATTCTTTATTGGATATGATTAATCTGTCTTTATTATCAGGATATGTACCACAGTCCTTTAAGGTAGCTGTAATTAAACCTCTTCTTAAAAAGCCCACTCTAGACCCAGAGGTCTTAGCCAACTACAGACCGATATCAAACCTTCCCTTTCTGTCTAAGATACTTGAGAAAGCTGTAGCTAATCAGCTGTGTGACTTTCTCCATAACAATAGTCTATTTGAGGATTTCCAGTCAGGATTTAGAGTGCATCATAGCACAGAGACCGCATTAGTCAAAGTTACAAATGACCTCCTAATGGCATCAGACAAAGGACTCATCTCTGTACTTGTCCTGTTAGATCTTAGTGCTGCATTTGACACCATTGACCATCAAATTCTTTTACAGAGACTGGAACATCAAACTGGCATCAAAGGAACCGCCCTAAGCTGGTTTAAATCGTATTTTTTAGATCGATCTCAGTTTGTTCACGTCAATGATGAATCCTCCATGCAGACCAAAGTTTGTCATGGAGTCCCACAAGGTTCTGTACTAGGACCACTTCTATTCAGTTTATATATGCTTCCTTTAGGGAACATTATTAGGAATCACTCTATCAATTTTCATTGTTATGCGAAGACACCCAATTATATTTATCGATCAAGCCTGATGAAACCAATCAGTTAACTAAACTCCAAGCATGCCTTAAGGATATAAAAAGTTGGATGACCTATAATTTTCTGATGTTAAATTCAGACAAACTGAAGTTCTTGTAATTGGACCCAAACACCTCAGAAACTCTCTTTCTAGAGACTTAGTTACTTTAGATTGGATCACCCTGGCCTCCAGCTCCACTGTAAAGAATCTTGGAGTTGTTTTTGATCAGGATTTGTCCTTTAACGTCACATAAAACAAATTTCAAGGACTGCATTCTTCCACTTACATAACATCGCCAAAATCAGACGCATCGTGTCTCAGGCGGATGCAGAAAAACTAGTCCACGCATTTGTTACTTCAAGGCTGGACTATTGTAACTCTTTGTTATCAGGCTGCTCCAATAAGTCTCTGAGGACTTTGCAGTTAATTCAGAATGCTGCTGCACATGTTCTGACAGGAACCAAGATCAGAGATCACATCTCTCCCATTCTGGCTTCCTTGCATTGGCTGCCTATTAAATCTAGAATAGAATTTAAATTCTTCTCCTTACATACAAAGCTCTTCATGGTCAGGCACCATCATTCTCTGTCTCTCTCTCTCAGGGTTATTCCTAGTCAGGCACGGTATTGGTTGAAGATGCAGTCACATCTCCCTTTACTGAAAACTCTCCCTCTCTCTCTCTCTCCCTCCCTCCATCACCATTACCACCACCATCTGTAAACATACATGTCTCATTAATGCATGTTACTAACTAAACTTCTTCCCTGGAGTTTCTGTCTCTGTCGTCCAGCAGGTTCTCGTGGATCGTGGCTGCTGCTGTGATCCTGCATGACATCCACTACACATATTACTACTGTCATTATTGCTGCCATATCTCCATCACAGTTTATAGTTAGTTGATGATTTGCTGCTGCTGAGCATCTGTGTCTCTCTATTTCTATCACAGGTTCCACTGCTACTGTAATCATTTTATCATTCATTGTAATTCATTGTCATTTTATGTAAATGTAAATGTAATGTACTTTATTTATACAGCCCTTTACAACAGTCCTTTCAGTGTACCAAAGTGCTTTACAGTAGATAATAAATAACGAGAACAATAGGTAAAAAACAAACAAAATATAAAACAATAAAAACAATAAAAGGCAACAAAATCAAATAAGAAATGATAAAAGTGTCATCATACTACTGGGTGTTAAAAGCCATCCTAAATAAGTGTGTTTTTAGCTTGGATTTAAAGAGGCCCAGGTCAGAAACGAGACGCATCTCGACGGGGAGCTTATTCCAGAGCCTGGGGGCGGCAACGGAAAACGCTCGGTCACCCCAGTGTTTATATTTTGACCTGGGCACTTCCAGCGACAGTTGATCTTTAGACCTCAGAGCTCTAGCAGGATTGCGGACAGTTAAAAACTCAGATAAATACGAAGGGGCGAGGCCGTTAAGAGCTTTAAAAACAAACGTTAAAAGTTTAAAATCAATTCTATAAAGGACAGGAAGCCAATGAAGGGATTTAAGAACAGGAGTGATGTGCGCACGTTTGCTGGTGTTAGTTAAAAGACGGGCATCAGCGTTTTGCACAACTTGAAGTCGACTGAAGGATGACTGGGAGACGCCAAAATAAAGTGCATTTCAATAGTCTAACCTTGAGCTTATTAAAGCATGGATGGCTTTCTCAAGGTCGTGACGGCTTAAAAACATTTTTAATTTGGCCAGGAGACGCAACTGAAAGAAACTAGTCCTGACAACGTTGTTGATGTGTTTGTCAAACCTGAGGTGACTGTCAAAGGTCACTCCCAGGTTTCTAATGGTTGAACTCAGCTTAGAGGACAGGGTGCCGAGGCCAGCCGTCGCAGTATTCCCAAATACAATACACTCCGTTTTGTCATCGTTTAAATGAAGAAAGTTTTGAGCCAACCACTGCTTAATATTGGCAATACTAGCAAACAAAGAACATTGACCATTGTTGTTTGGCAGATAGATTTGTATGTCGTCTGCATAACAGTGAAAAGAAAGGTTGTGCCTGGCTATAATTGACCCAAATGGTAACATGTACAATGAGAAGAGCATAGGGCCAAGAATAGATCCTTGTGGAACTCCACAGGAGAGAGGGGCAATGGAGGAGGACAGGTCACCAACCATAGCGGAGAAGGTTCTACCGGATAAGTATGATGTAAACCACTTTAATACAGTGCCATGGATGCAAACATAATTACTTAGACGTGACAGGAGGACTGCATGGTCCACCGTGTCAAAGGCTGCTGTGAGGTCGAGAAGCACTAGTACAGCAGGGCACTTGGGATCCATGGACAGAGCGATGTCGTTGTGCACCTTTAACAGTGCGGACTCGGTGCTGTGACGAGATCTAAACCCAGATTGGAATTTCTCAAGAACAGAGTTATCCTCAAGAAAGGACTGTAATTGAATAAAAACAACTTTTTCTAAAACCTTAGAAAGAAAAGGCAGATTAGAGACAGGTCTAAAATTAGATTAGATTAGAAAACTGAGGGGTCAAGATTAGATTAGATGGAGGCAAATGTACTTTGTGACTTTGGGCTGTACAAATAAAATTGATTTGATTTGATTTGAAAAGTGGAGACTATAGGAACCACAAGAAACACTGAGGAATCATGACAGGACATTTGGACACATAAGGACAGAGGGTGTCACTCCCTGTAGAGATTGTAAAGCCTCAGAGGAAAATAGACGTTGTGACTTGATTTGATAAAACACATAAACTAACATCTGCATAAAACATCTGTCGAAAAACACAAAAGACATGCGGGTGCATGCACACACACACACACACACACACACACACAAACACACACACACAGTGGACAGGTTTTGTTTGAGAGGCCAACAAGTCCCAACATCAATACTTTTCACTTTTCAGGAGATTGAAATAAAACCATGTATGGAGTTTGCTGTGTCGGCATGGGTTCTCTCCGAGTTCTCCAGCTTCCTCCCACAGTCCAAGCACACGAACATGACCAGGTTAACTGTGAACTATGAATTGGCTGTAGGTGTGAATGTGAGTTTAAATGGTTGTTTGTTTCTAAATGGACTGGGAATGGACTGTACTTAGCGCCTTTCTAGTCTTCCTTCGCTTTCACACTACATATGTCATTCACACACATTCACCGCATCGGCTACCATTCAAGATGTCAGTCATCAATTTTAGGTGCTCACACACCAGGAGCATCGGGAACAATTTTCGGGTTCAGTATCTTGTCCAAAGACACTTGGACATGCGGACTGGAGGAGCTGGGGATCGAACCGCCGATCATCTGATTAGTGGACAACTATACTGAGTTTACTGTGTTTTCTTACTTGTACTTCTACTCCTGCCATTAAAAAGTTTTTATTTCATCATTCCTGTTTTTCTATAAAGCATTATATTATATTTATATTATATATAGATAATATACAGTCAGTCAAAAACCAGAAACATGAACAGATTTTAATGTGATTCAATGAACTCACTTCATGAGTCACAGAAACCCATTTAATAACTTAATAATTTAATAAAATCTACAGAGACAAACACTGTGTTTAACAGGATGTTTTTACATCAGTACAACAACATATTTATTAACTTCATACAACTTCATCTAACTTAATAGAGTTTAAAATTACTTAATATCACTTGATATAACTTAATAATACCTAAATTATTACTAAATATAACTTAATATAATTTAATAAACAGACTCAGGATATTTTCACTTTAACACAACAACAGCGGGTTAACACTGTTTTACACTGTAAAAATGTTACACATAGAAACACTCTGGGCTGATGAAAACTATAAAAAAAAGCAAAGTAGAAAATCCATAATTACAAAGTACTCTGCAACATGTTAATTAATGAAAAATACAATCATTGTGATAAAACAGTCAGTCCAAAAAAAAAATCATGAAATATTTGAAATAACAAAAATACCTCAAATGATTCAGAGATGCTCGTAAAGTCTGAATGATATTTGACTTGTTTTATGATGCAATGTCAAAATGTTATGAGAAGAAAAATTTCAGTGTAATATGATAAATATGATAATGTGATATAAATTTGTGATATTTCCATCATTTTACAAGAAACTTAATTTGAGGTTTGATTTCTTACAGAAAGTCTCAATTTTTGTAACAGAGCTGTCACAATATCACATTTTCACTACACCATTAGAATATAGTAATGTAAACATTCATCAAACAGATTCTTTTTTTTTTTGGACAAACGATCAATGTTTAAATTAAATTAAAAACTTGGTAAAATATGAAACAAAAAGTAATGAACTAGTTAAACTGTAATATAAAGTAAAAAATAATATATGAGGTGTGACAGAAAAAGAAAAGACAGAGTAAGGCAGTTGAAAGTTGTTGGCTGATAAGGTGGAATGGCTGTTAAGGTGGAAAGTCATCTGGTTCCAGTAAAGGCAGAGTGGTGAGAAGAGCAGGAGAATCCAAAGAAAGGAAACTGATCCGGAGTCATCTAATACCTGAGGGGACAGGAAGTGACACACCTTTGATCGCATGGTTGCTGTGGTTAATAATGTGGTTGCTGTGGTATTTGGGTTTCATAACATGGTTGCTGTGGTTAATAATGTGGTTGCTGTGGTATTTGGGTTTCATAACATGGTTGCTGTGGTTGATGACTTGGTTGCTTTCGTTGCTGTGTTAGATGACATTAATGTGGTTGTTGTGGTTGCTGGGTTAGATAATGTTGCTGTGGTTGCTGTGTTAGATGACGTTGCTGTGGTTGTTGCAGTTGCTGTGTTTGATGATGTTGTTAGTGTGGTTGCTGAGTTTGATGACATTCCTGTGATTGTTGTGATTGCTGTGTTAAATGATGGTACTGTGGTTGTTGTGGTTGCTGAGTTTGATGACGTTGCTGCGATTGTTGAGATTGCTGTGTTTGATGACGTTGTTACTGTGACTCACCTTCAGCTTACTTGCTGTGGCTCTGAAGGGGTTGTTGCTGTTACTATGGTTGTTGCCTTGGGGTGTGGTGACGTGGACTGCATGTCGCCCCCCCTCCTCGTACAGTTGGCCTGACGGATGGAAAGGACGGGTGCTGATGGTGCTGGTGGCCAGCTCTGATCGGCTTGGCTATATGGAGACATATGACAGGTGAGTCAAACAAGTTCAGTCTGACATAGCAGATCCTTCAAGGACCAGAGGATCTGGTCACCTCCTGAACTCCTTCCACCTCAGAGGATGAACCCTTTTCTGCAGTGCCCCTCAGGACAAAAAAAAAAAAGAAGTTTGTTGTTGTGGGCCATAACAAACACTTCCTCACCTATCTGAGCAGAGTGTCCTCTCCTGAAGACGTTCTTGGACCGGACAGCCTCTTTAATGCGGTCCACTTCCTGTTGGTAGCGTTTGCGGTCCCTCACGGCGGACTCCTTGGCGTCTCTAAGGGCAGCTTCCAGAGCTTTCACTCGCTCTGCTGTGGCCCGCAGACGTTTCTCCAACTTGGGCAGCTCACAGCGAAGGTCAGCATTGTCCCGCACCAGCTGGAGGACACAAAGGATAAATTTACTGAACCCTTTCTGTCAGAATCACTGAGTCTGGGTTAGGGTTAGCTACCTATCATGGGTTAAGGAACACACAGTGATGTCTACTGTTTGCCTGTCAAGTCAAATCAAATTTATTGATCTTAGAGTCCAAAATCACAGTTTTCCTCCTGAGGATTCACAGTATGTAGAATATTCAACCTCTATTCAATCTTCACTTTCTGTGTTTGTCAGACTGAAGATGAACATTTAAAATTACAGTTACATGGTTTGAAAAGTAACTAGTAATTGATCTGTCGGATGACTGTAAATGAGTAAACCTCAGGGATGCAGAAGTGAAGCTACATAAAACTGATATAGAACTGAAAATCAGCTCAGACATGCTGTATTGTGCTTAAGTACTCAAATAAATGTACTCAGATTACAGATTTATCTCTGCTGTCTGCAAGCAGCAGGTGGGCGTGTCTTAGTGAGCAGGTTTCATCACTCACCTGTTTGTGGACCTTACTGAGCTGCTCCAGGTTGTTTTCTAAAAAGATGATCCTTTGTCTCTGGGCCAAACTGCCACCAGCCCTCGTCGCAGTCATTTCTCTGAACTCTGAAGAAGAAAACCTCAATTAGTCAGTCAGTCAACCAAACAACAAACATGTGTCTGGACTGGTTCTTACATTCTTGACTCGGGTTCCCAGGTCCTGGATGAAGACTTTACGAAGGTTGTTTAGCGTCTGAAGCTCTTTGGCCTGTTTGATGACATAAAAGTCAACCAATCAAATCAATCAGTGAAATCTGTTCCATAAATCTGATTTCAGGTCTGTGATGACTGCTGCTGATCACATGATCAATGTAAAGAATAAACCACATACCACCGTCTCCTCGAGACCCTTCAGGTCTCTTTGGCCTGTCTCTCTTCTCATTCATGAACCTGAACCAGAACAAACCCATTCTAACTGATCATTCAATTTTCAATTCAATTGAATGTTATCTAGCGATATGACAATAGGATTATATATCATCAATCAATCAATCAATAAGTTATTAATATGATTAATAATATTATTATTAAGCTAGAATACTGAAGAGAAACTAGAATTTAAATTAATTTAATTACTACTAAGTTAATGAAACCCGCTGACTGATTTCTCGTCTGAAATCTCAGTTCATTCATTAAAATCAGTACAATTTTAAATCTATAATTAAATATGCACAATAGGAAAGCTGTTCTGGGGCTTGATGTTGGTGTTTGATCATTGTTTATTCAGGATAAAACATTGACATGTCATACTCCACAACAACAATAATAAATATAAAAACAATAATTATTATTATTCAAGTAGCTGATCATTAAAAAAAAAGGGGAAATATAGAGAAAAAGTTCATATCATGTCATAAAGTCTGAAATGAACAGGATTTACACATATGTTGTATGTGCACTGTCATACAAACATTAAACTATCACGTTCCTCATTTTACTTTATTCTTATATTATTGTTATATATCTTTTTTTCTCTATTTGCAGATTAATAATAATATTCATTAACAAATTAAAATCAGACTCATTTACATCTACAGCTCCTCCTCCACAGAGTTCTCCATGTTGAACCGCCATGTTTCTACAGAAGCCCAGAATAGACAAACTGAACTCTGGATCTAGATCAAGACTTTGATGTTTTGGAGGGGTGGGTTGTGATCTACAGCTACATGGCTTGATCCAACTAAATCACTGTGGAGGACAGAAAGGTGTGGCGGCTCAGGAAAGCAGTGCCAGGTGAGCTGACTGATGTTTAAACAGACCTGAGGATGTGAACAGCGAGCAGAAAGGGACAAACTTACTGCAGTTTCTGGAGTTTCTGGTCTTTGTTCTGATCCTCAGTCTTTAGTTTGTCAAAGTCCGACTGAAGCTTCCTGTTCTCCAGCTGCAGAGCCTGATTCATGCTGAAACCACAAAACATGTATTCAGATACAGGTGTATCTCAGACAGCTCTTTAACTGATCACACACCAAGAAAAATAAACTATGACGTGTGTTTATGGACTTAAGCTGAAAAATGAAGTGTCACACACACACACACAAAAAAGTTAATTAAGATCAAACAATCAGTCATTTATCACTTCGTATAATCAATAACGCACTCTTTGAGTTGGTCAGCATTTCTCTGCTTCTGCTCAATCTCATCACGAAGGCGACTCAGCTGTTTGTGATGAACCTCTCTGTGGTTCTCCATCTGTTCTTCCAGGGTTCTCTACACAACACACACAACAGGAACACTTCATTTACCTACAACAGGAGCACTTCATTTACCTACAACAGGAGCACTTCATTTACCTACAACAGGAACACTTCATTTACCTACAACAGGAGCACTTCATTTACCTACAACAGGAACACTTCATTTACCTACAACAGGAGCACTTCATTTACCTACAACAGGAGCACTTCATTTACCTACAACAGGAACACTTCATTTACCTACAACAGGAGCACTTCATTTACCTACAACAGGAACACTTCATTTACCTACAACAGGAACACTTCATTTACCTACAACAGGAGCACTTCATTTACCTACAACAAGAACACTTCATTTACCTACAACAAGCACTTCATTTACCTACAACAGGAACACTTAATTACCTACAACAGGAACACTTCATTTACTACAACAGGAACACTTCATTTACCTACAACAGGAACACTTCATTTACCTACAACAGGAGCACTTCAATTTACCTACAACAGGGACACTTCATTTACCTACAACAAGAACACTTCATTTACCTACAACAGGAGCACTTCATTTACCTACAACAGGGACACTTCATTTACCTACAACAGGGACACTTCATTTACCTACAACAGGAGCACTTCATTTACCTACAACAGGAACACTTCATTTACCTACAACAGGAACACTTCATTTACCTACAACAAGAACACTTCATTTACCTACAACAGGAACACTTCATTTACCTACAACAGGGACACTTCATTTACCTACAACAGGGACACTTCATTTACCTACACAGGACACTTCATTACCTACAACAGGGACACTTCATTTACCTACAACAGGGACACTTCATTTACCTACAACAGGGACACTTCATTTACCTACAACAGGAGTACTTCATTTACCTACAACAGGAGCACTTCATTTACCTACAACAGGGACACTTCATTTACCTACAACAGGGACACTTCATTTACCTACAACAGGGACACTTCATTTACCTACAACAGGAACACTTCATTTACCTACAACAGGAACACTTCATTTACCTACAACAGGGACACTTCATTTACCTACAACAGGAACACTTCATTTACCTACAACAGGAGCACTTCATTTACCTACAACAGGGACACTTCATTTACCTACAACAGGAGCACTTCATTTACCTACAACAGGAACACTTCATTTACCTACAACAGGGACACTTCATTTACCTACAACAGGGACACTTCATTTACCTACAACAGGAGCACTTCATTTACCTCCAACAGGAACACTTCATTTACCTACAACAGGAGCACTTCATTTACCTACAACAGGAACACTTCATTTACCTACAACAGGAGCACTTCATTTACCTCCAACAGGAACACTTCATTTACCTCCAACAGGGACACTTCATTTACCTACAACAGGAGCACTTCATTTACCTACAACAGGAGCACTTCATTTACCTACAACAGGAGCACTTCATTTACCTACAACAGGAGCACTTCATTTACCCACAACAGGAGCACTTCATTTACCTACAACAGGAACACTTCATTTACCTACAACACTTAATTTACCTACAACAGGAACACTTCATTTACCTACAACACTTCATTTACCTACAACAGGAACACTTCATTTACCTACAACAGGAACACTTCATTTACCTACAACAGGAACACTTCATTTACCTACAACAGGAACACTTCATTTACCTACAACAGGAACACTTCATTTACCTACAACAGGAACACTTCTTACTAACACTTAATTACCTGGTTACCTGGTTGAACAGGTGATAAATCATGTGATCAGTTAGAAACTTTGTTTTTAAAATGCTCTGTTCTGATTCTCACCTTCATCTCAACAGCATCCTTCAGTCTGCTCATGTGTTCTTTCTCTTTGTCCATCACCGTCACCTCGTGCATTTGACCTGAACAAAGAAAATCATGTTTTTCTGTTTAACAGAGATGCAAGACAATTAGAGATTCCTGTAACCATGGTGACACTGTCTGACCTTGAGCATGGAGTTTGGCAACCTCCTCCATCAGAGTGTCCTGACTCTCCTCCAGTTTCCGTTTCTTCTGCTCCACCTTCTGCAGGTCGTCTGTCAGAGACACAATCTTCACCTGGAGCTTCAGCATTAACAGGACAATTAAAATAAACTCAATTAATATTAATCATGACATAAACACACAAAACTTAAAATAAAGTTAATTAATGTTTATCATGACAAACACCCGACTACACTTTGTTTACATGTAGTAAACATTTACTCGATGTGAAACCCTTAGACCAAATATTTGTTCTGTGTATCCGTGTAACGAAGTCCGTCTTATTTAACGTGTTACCTGTGACACGAGCAGCTGACAGGTGTTGAGCTCCTTCTCGTTGGCATCCATCTTGCAGATGTTCTCTGTCAGGTTGACCTCCAGCTGTTTGCTGCGGTTCACCAGAGATTTGACCTCCGACTTCATCTTACTGATGTAGAGACGAGCGGTGGTGAACTCCTCCTCCATCACGCCACTCACCTCTGTCATCTGAGGAGGGAAACACATTTTACTACAGCATGATGTTGCCTGGCCTCCTGAACACAGATAATACACAACAACAGCTTGCTCTGTTTTGGACCTTGTGGCTCTCTCTGGTGATCAGTGGGAATTCATGGCAGAAGTCACTTAAGTTGAACTTCTCTTTTAAACATTAAAATTATTGCTGGTTCTGTTCTTTATCACGATAGAAAATGAAATATCTTGAACAGACAAACCTGAATGTGTAATCTTGGCAGTGATACTGGGTGTCTTAATGACTTTTATTTAATAATTTAATATAATTTAGTGTAATTTAATGAATATATAATGAAATGAGTATTATTGGCAGAGTATGATGAGAGAAATGTGATGGGAACAGTAGAGTATCAGTCTTACAGCTTTCAGGTCGGTGGTACCGAGGATGCTGCCAATGTCACTGAGGTCTCTGAGCAGCAGACTGACAATCTCTGCAGACCTCTTCTTATGATGAGAACTGATGTCCTGCAGGGTGGACAACTCCCTCTGAACAGCCTCCAGATTTCACCTGGAAACAGACAAAGAGACAAAGAGGATCACAACATCACATCGTCCTATCAAATCAAATCAAATCAAATCAGATTTTATTTGTACAGCCCAAAGTCACAAAGTCCATTTTCCTCTGAGGCTTTACAATCTGTACAGGGAGTGACACCCTCTGTCCTTAGACCCTCGGTTCCAGTGAGGAAAAAACTTGCCCACAAAAAACCTTTAACAGGGAAAAAAGGTGGAAGAAACCTCAGGAAGAGCCACAGAGGAGGGATCCCTCTCCCAGGACGGACAGACGTGCAATAGATGTCACGTGTACAGAACAAATCAACACAAACATACTGTACAATTACAATGAATGATAAAATAACTACAGTAGCAGATATGGTAGCAATAATGACAGTAGTAATATGTGTAGTGGACGTCATGCAGGATCACAGCAGCAGCCACGATCCACGAGAAACCTGCTGGACGACAGAGACAGAAACTCCAGGGAAGAAGTTTAGTTAGTAACATGCATTAATGAGACATGAAGGTTTACAGATGGAGAGAGAGAAAGAAAGAAAGAAAGAAGAAGAAAGAAAGAAAGAAAGAAAGAAAGAAAGAAAGAAAGAAAGAAAAAAGGAAAGAAAGAAAGAAGAAAGAAAGAAGGAGAGAGTGAAAGTGAAAGAGAGGGTTTTCGGTAAGGGAGATGTGACTGCATCTTCAACCAATACCGTGCCTCACATCGTCCTTTCATCATTGTCCTACCATCCTATCCAAACATCGTCCTACTTTCCTGACCCCTTGTTTCTTTATGTTGACTCACAGTCTTGTGTGCGAGCTCCTCATTCAGCTGTTCGTTGCAGCGATTCTTGTTCTCCACCTCTTGGCTCTTGTGGTCGTAGTTAACAGCAAGCTCCTCCAATGCCTGCAGCACTTCCTTCACCTCTTCTTTGGCTGAGTCACTGTCCCTCTGCAGACGTGATAACTCCTCCTGTAGACGCTCATAGTCCTGACGGCTTGACACCAACAACTGTAATGCGAGGAGGTTTGATGATCAGGTGAGATTTAACATCCAGATGAGGACGTTTAACGTTTAGGTAAGACTCACCTCATCTTGATCGATCAGCTGCTGTTTGAGTTTTTCGGCTGTCTGACTGTGCTGGTTGATTTCATCATCCTTAAACATAAGTCAGCAGATGTTTAATGTTTCACAGACTCAGATAGAACAGGTGATACTACAGGTAAGCCTCACCTGCAATCACATGATGATAGAGGGGAGACTCATAGTCCAGATAATATTAGGTAAATCTCACCTTGTCATCCAGCTGATGGTAAAGGTTAGTGATAAGCGTCTCATACTGTGTCTTCTCTTCATCTGAGAGAGAGACGGGGAGTGGGGCCAAGCTGTCAATCACTGCTGTCGCATCATTGTTGCTTTTCTTGGTTTTGTTGCTCAGCTGCTCCTCCACAGGTACAGACTCACCTGGTCAAGATAAGAAAGGCTCAACTAGCAAATATTCTCTGGAAAACTCAGAGAAAACCTTTTCATTTTTTGGGTTTTCCCTAGAAAACTGAAGCACAGCTTCACAGCTTAGCAGCTCACCTATTAGCTACAAATAAAGTCTGTAAAAGCTCTTGAAACAAATGGGGAAAAGCTGATCATACAGGTAAACAGCTGATACTGTCACGGCTGGAACAAAGGCTTCAACCCAAATGCACGACTCAGGAGACAAAGTAAAAAATAAACAAAATATTTTATTATCAAAGTACAACAGAAAATCACTCACTGGGATGAAAACACTAAATACTCTAAGAAAACAAAAAAACACTCAAGGGAGGGAAACCCTATGAAGACACAAAGGACAGGACGAACTGGCAACAGACAAAGGGAGACGCAGACAATATATACACAGGGTAATAGGAAAGAGGTGGAAACAATCAGAGCGGGGAAGACAATCAGACCCGTGACACATGAGGAAGGGCAACTGACCTGAAACGAGAGGAGAGTTATCTTTCAAATAAAACAGGAAATGACAAGACAACATTGACACAAGACAACCTAAACATAGTGAGCTTTATTAGTCATGACATACAAATAAATCACTGTCCGTCTGGGGTGCGATGTGCTGCTTTGGTCAGTCATGTTCCTGATAATCACCTTTGTAACATGAATTATTTTTTTCAGTTTACCTTTCCGCCAACGTTTCAGCTCATTCTCCAGTTTCTGGATCGTGATGTTCAGACTCCTGCTCTTCTCTTTCTCCTTCTCATACTTCTTCTGCCACTCCTCAGCCGTCAGCTCCAAGTTTACAGACACCGTGTTCTTTATGGTTTTAGCTCTAAAACACAAAAACAACACAGGGAGTGGTTTTCACAAACACTGTGTGCTGTTGATGATGGAAACGTACTGATGGTCATTATGATGTGTGAGATGTGACAGACATCTGTAGAAATCTGTACAACTACCTCACTCCAACCTGAGAACCTTTAGTCCATGCAAACATCTTGATACAAACACTTCTCACTTCCCAACACAGTGACCGTTATTGGTGCAGCAATTATGCATAATGTGGTAAAACTTCCAAGGTGAACTCCTTCAACCATCTACATCCAGTAAAAGGATGTTCAATGCATCACACACACACACACACACACACACACACACACACATACACACACACACACACACAAAGCAATGAATTTAAACATTAATACTGGACATGCTGCATATATTTAACCAAAGTGTAAATAGTTTTATATTTGAAAATGTATAAAAGGAAAACTTTTGATTCTCTTCAATGAATATAGTTTAAATATATGTTTATTCAGCATGAACAGATGGAGCAAACTGTTTGAAAGGAGAGATGATGATGGTGTCAGGTGAAGCAGATGGTTTACATGGCTCAGGGTCAGGTAGGACAGAACCTCCTGGCAGGTCTATGGTCATGTGGTCCAAACCCAAAACCTTGTCAATAAAGAGAGTTAAAATGATGGGAAGCATAAGGGACTGTGCTTTTGGAACGAGAACAGTACCTCTGTCCAAACATGAGGGTGGACTTGGTTTCAGCCTCGTTGTAAACAGATGGAGAGCAGCAGATGATGATGGTGGTTCGACAGTTCCCTCCCAGTGAGTCCTGCAGGATCCGAGTCATCTTACTGTCTCTGTATGGGACGTGGGTTTTCTATAAATACATGACAAACCAGATGAACACAACAATAAAATCCATTGTCAAACTGAATCAAAAAGGAAGTTTCTATGGAACATATGAAGTTTTGCACATTTCAGCTCAAGACAATTACGTTAGCTAATGATGGTGACTTTCCTACAGTTAGTCCACATCACCTCTGGGTCACAAAACTGTCAGGGACATGACAATTTAATCAAGTTATGGCCGCCTGGAGCCCACAGGCCTGGGTCACGCTCCAGGTCCTTCACAGTTTACTACAGGATGGGACTGTAATCTGACCAAATCAAAGTCCTTAAGAATTATTAAACATGTGATGTTTTTTTTTTTTATTCACTCTTCATGAGTTCATGTTCATTCCAAAACTCATCGATCCTCAAAGAAATTAATCAGACAGCCATTATTGTTATTATTATTATTATTGTTATGTATGAGAGGTGAACATTTGTTTACACATTAATATTGAAGAAAATAACATCACAGATTGATAAATGATCAGTTTTACATGTTTAATTCTGTTTAACAAACATTTGTTTGGACTCACCGTTCCTTCACTCAGAGCGGCGATGACGTTTCCGAGAGCAGAAAGAGACTTGTTGATGTTCTTAGCTTCGTCCAACACAGCGCCTTCTGCTCCCGTTTTACTCACCTGAAGCAGAACAGCAATATATAAAAGAAAACATGAACAACCAGTCAAAGAATTAAAGATCAATCCCATCACAATTTAATCAGCATTCATATTTAGATTAGATTATTTCTTTTTAGATAAACTCCATATTTTTATGTGACACCTGAAAATGTTTAATGATTTCAAAAATGTTACGTGAACATTAAAGTGTGATGGAGCAGTGTGACCTTCTCACTGCCTGCCAGGTCGACCAGGTAAAGTTTGCCTGACAGTTTCGTCTCTGTCTCCACGTTCTCCTGCTTGATGTTGATCAGAAAAATACTGTGACTGCGAGAGCTGTGCTCATTCATGTCTGCAGAAACAAAGAAATACTTCTCAATACTCTTCATACCACAGTATTAATTACACTATACGTTAATATGAACTCAGTGAGCAAAATATTTGTATTTTATTTCAGACAGAATATGAACAAACGGTGGGAACGTATCAAGCATCTGTTGAAGATGATTAAAGACTATTAAAATGTAATTAGGTCTTCATTTCTCCGGATTGAACACGGGTAACAAAAGAAGCTTTTTGACAACTTCACTGACAATTATTATAGTCGTAGAGTTAGTAGTAATAATGCTACTAGTAGTACAGTAATATGAGTAGTACACGCAGAGACTCACTGGTGACGGCAACATGTCTGTTTGCTTTTCCCTCATCGATGACGTCCATGACCTCATCAGGACTGGAAACAAAACGCTCCGTGCAGCCCTGACAGGAAGTACACATCAACAAAGCACTGACATTACAGTACTTACAGTACTGATACTGCAGTACTGACAGTGATACTACAGTAAGTATATGTAGACATGAATGATTCTTCATGTGGTAAATATTTCGATACCTTGACAAAGGGAACTCTGTTTTTGTCCTCGTGGACAGCCAAGTTCGTCTTAGACACTGAAACATGAAACATATCCATCAGAAGGTTCATCAACACTTTAAATCATAAATATATAAAAATGTTAAATATGATCATCACCATCAAGTAAGTCTCTGATTTTATCCAGATAGATTTCAAAATAAGAGACCTGCAGAGAAGAACAGACACGTTTTATTATGAATATCATGTATGTAGTAATGACATGTTAATTGATTCTGTTTATAATATGATCCTCAAATCTGCATGTAAACTGTAAATACACATGATGATTACACGGTTATTGTATGTTACATGGGATTTATACATGTTGTACTCTTAATATTAAAAAAGGACCAGCTGGTGAACAGTAAACATATGGAGAGAAGGTGAGTCAGTGAATGCTTCACTGGTTTCTCTGCAGGACGTCGGATCACAGAACAGATTTAACTCTTTGTTTACTGTGGAGGACTCAACACTTCAGATATAATTATGAAAAAGATTAAGCTAAATATCATGCAAAAATAATTAATAAATATAAATACAAATTAAATTAAATCAGATTTTAATTGTATAGCCCAAAGTTACAATCTGTACAGGGAGTGACAGATGTCAGATTTAGAGTATTGTGAATATAAAAGTCATAAACAACATATGAACAATGATTTCATGATGACATCGTCACCTTAATGTGAAACTCCAGGTTCTCGTCCATGGAGTAGATATGGTCAAAGATGTCTCTCGCGATACGAGGGATGATTCCCATCAGACGTGGGTCATGCAGGTTTCCCTGGAAAGTTTAACATACAAACATTTAAAAAAATAAAAATCTATCCTCCCCTCCCCTGTTATTGTCAACATTAAGGTGTGTTATTCTAAATGTATTTATTAAAATTAATTCAAAATTAAAATGAATCAGGCTGACCTCCATGGTGTGAGTCTTTCCAGATGATGTCTGACCGTAAGCAAAGATGGTCCCATTATATCCACCCAACACATCTGTAACACACACCACATTCATGTTATCACTTTATCGTGTTATAACATATGACTTTGGTCTTATATACAAGCAGACAGACAGGCAGACAGACAGACAGACAGACAGACAGGCAGGCAGGCAGGCAGGGTGGGTCAATAATGAGGTGGACTAACCTTTAACGATCTGTCTGGCACAGGTGTCATATACCTGAACCTGTTCAGTGTTTGGAGGGAGGACTCTGTCAAACACATACGGCTTCCCCTGAAACACAGGAACCACAGCATCAAAATAAAAGTCTTTGTACTGTGATGAAATACATGTTTTATGTGTAAATGTTTATATTTTCACCAATGAACACTAAAGATTTTGATATTTTCTTGTGTTTTTGTACTTCCAGTTTGTGCTGAATAAAAGGAGACCTTTAATGTGAAAAGACAGCTTCCTGTTCCTGTCCCAGGCTGTAATCTGCTGACATTTAACTGATCTGAGGACAGTTTGATGGTTTTATCAGCGTCCACACATTCACAGTCAGCCTGAATTGAAAATGTCACAGTTTCTTTAAATGTCTGCTGGTCAGAGAGTCACTTTATTCTGAAAGTTTGGAAATATCAACATAATAAATTTTTAAATAAACAATAATAAATTATTTATAAATAATAATAAATAATTATAAATGTCTACATCTTATGTTGTGTCTGAAATGCAAACTGTTCTTTTCTTGGATTTGATAAAAACTGATTATTAATTATTATTTTAAAAAATCATTTCAGCTGTTAAACAGATTCACTGTGATGGAGGAGGAAGTTTCAATCAGTCAGCTGATTAATCGACCAATTTGTTTTATTTGTCACACGATGTGACATCAACAGGTCGTCTCTCTTCTCTTTAAGATGCAATCGTCATGGTAACTGCATCCCACCAGACAAGACTGAACAAATCAGAGGAAAGAAAGATGACGGCTGCTCAGTGATGCAGAACACACACACACACACACACACACACACACACACACACACACAACCATACTGTATATTCTTCTTTATAGGTGTGTGTGTGTGTGTGTGTGTGTGTGTGTGTGTGTGTGTGTGTGTTGGTCACATGACGTGTGGCGGCCTTCACCCTCACTGTCATGGAGACAGAATATTTCCCATGAGACTTTGCAGCAGCTGAATCAAAGCTTCAGTCAAACCTGTTTTGTGGCCAGAAGTTTGTGGACACTGAATGTTGCCACAACGTAAACCTGAATCTGATTTACTCATTTACTCGTCATGATGAGGGCATACTTAATGTTTAATTAATGTATAATTAATGTATAATTAATTATAACAATTGTGTCAGCAAAACAAAAGATCGTTGTTGACTTCAGGAAAAATCCCCCCCCCCCCCCCCTCCTCATCAAATATGCAGCAGTGGTGCCGGCCTTTTTCCTGACAGAGACAGCTGAAGAGTGACAGGGATGCAGGCAGAGAGAGAGACGGGGAATGACATGCGGGAAAGAGCCGCAGGTCAGATTCGAACCCTGGGCTTCCGCAACAAGGACTGAACCTTCGCACACAGGGCGGCTGCTCTACCAACTGAGCTCAACGACGTCCCAGCAGCACCTGGGGGTGCAGATCACAGACACTGTGGTCTCTTCAAACCTCTGCTCTTATGAAGACAGCGCAGCAGCGGCTGCCTGCCCCTCCCGTCCTCACCACTTTCTACAGAGGGACAATAGAGACTGACCAGCTGCATCTCTGTCTGGTTTGGGGTCTGCAATGCCTCAGTCTGGAAATGTGTAGAGAACTCTATTTGCACTATTCATATTGTCAATGTATAAGTCACAATTTTATTCTTTCTTTTATATTTTATTCTATTTTCCATATATTGATATTGTTATTACCGTGTCTCTTGTTTTATCGCTCAAATGCACATTTTAAATCTGCAGTTGGATGACAATAGAGTCTGTCTATGTCTAATTAATGTTGAATTAATGTTGAATAAATGTTGAATAAATGTTTCAACAAATAATGAACTCTGTTATTTAACCCTTTCATGAAGGTGAAAACTTGAATGTTCATCCATTCATCAGGTCTGATTCACTGATGTTTACGTGAAGCAGAAATTCATCCATTAATACTTCATGTGTTCATTAAACATTTGACTTTAATGAAAGATAATTAATCGTTGTTTGTGATTTTGTTGTGAAGAGTTTAACAGAAAAGTTTGTCAAAGATTAAAAAACAAACTTTGTCTTCATGTGAGTTAACAGTGTCTCATTAAAGAGACTCTCAGGACCAATCTGAAGTTTAATACCGAGCTGAGCTCACTAACCAATCACGTCCAGGAGAGTCCCTGAACTCATCACAGCGCCACCTTCTGCCAACAGAAGTCACTTCAGTCGGATGATCAGTTGATTTTAATTAAATTTGTTTTGTTTTTTATTTTGTTTTACTGATTTTTGATTACAGAGTTTATAAAGATGAAAATCATTTAGGATCAGTGAAAATGATTTGAATGAATTTGTATCAGCAGTTATCTGAAACCAAAATGATGTTTCAGCCTCACATTTATTTTGTACCGGACAATAAACATGATCAATATCAGTGTGTTTGAACTGATGATGACTGGACTCCCCGGTGTTTCTATTGTTGCAGACAGACAGACAGACAGACGGACAGACAGACAGACAGACGGACAGACAGACAGACAGACAGACAGACAGACGGACAGACAGACAGACAGACAGACAGACGGACAGACAGACGCACCGGCGGAGGGTGTGCCGCCTGTTGACCGGCTTCACACACGCATTCACGGACAGACTCGGGAACCACTCACCGCCACCACCACCGTGTCCTCTCCGTTAAATTTCGGGATGTATTTGTCTCCGCGGCTCCGCTCCGCGTCGTTCAGCGGCCTGAAGCGACACATCACCTTCACCCCGCACACCCCGCACTCCGCCGCGTCCACCATCACCGACACTGTCCGGTAAACACGGACACGAGACAGACTAGAGACACAGACCGGGACGGTTCAGATCCACAGAGTCCGGTCTGGAAACACTCGCCGTTAAATGGATCCGATCTCCGGGGAAGATTTCAGTCCGGTCAGTGTCTCTCCATCAGGATGCTGACTGACTGACTGACTGACTGAACACTCCCACCTCACACAGGTCCAGAGCCGCAGGGGAGTCTGGGACATGAAGTCCTTCCGGCTTCTAGAAAGAAAAACTGATCGATTCATTTATTGATCGTTTCTGAAGACAAACAAAGAAACCCTCTTCCTGACCTCAAACACTGAATTATATATTTAAACTGTTATCAAGAAGAAGGTACACGAGAAGACCGAGAAATATCAGAGAGAGGAGTTAGAGAAGATGTGAGGAGTGAAGGTGACAGTGGGAGCTGTGACCAGCAGACACCTGAGGTCTCTGCCCACAGGTGTGCAGTCCTAGGAACAGCTAAGATACTGCAAAGAGCAGTCAAGCTCCCAAACCTCTGGTAGAAGACCCGAGCCGAGGCTGAGGGATATACACTACCATTCAAAAGTTTGGGGTCACTTAGAAGATTCCATGTTTTCCATGAAAACCTTCAAGAAATTAGTTGAAATAGGACAAAATTAATACGACACATATCCAGGTTAGAAAATGGGATTTTTAAATAAAATAATAATTCAAACTTCCTCCCATGCTTCCTGAAGCTCCGACCACAGGTTGGACTGTCTTCATGGGCCCTTCTTACGTAACATACGGTCAAGCTGCTCCACAACAGCTCAACAGCTGAGATGTGCTGACTGTGCCGACCACTCCATGGCAGACAAAATATAAGCTGACTGCTTCTTCAGCTCTAGCCTGAGCTGAGCTTTAATCTTTTCTTTTTATTGTCCAGTCTGAGGTTTGGCTTTTTCTCTGTCACTCTGTCTAGAAGGGCAGCATCCCCGAGTCTCCTCTTCACTGCTGGTTTTCACTCAGGTGTTCTGCAGGTATATTTAATCCTTGTGCTCCCCTCAAAAAAGTTTGTGCGAGCGGTTGTTCGGTGCAAACCATGTTTTTTTCTATAAAAATGCTATAAAAATATATGTGAATATTTGTTTTCACTCTCACTGCATTAGATCTTTTGACCATCTTCAGTCCTAATCATAACTATCAAATTTACATGTATTAAATAATTTGAACTGTTTAGTCGTGCTTGTCTGGATGCAACATGGTAGACTCTGTAGAAGACAACCCAAGATATAACAGTGTCATTCTAAGGTAACAAAAACAAACCTCATTTTCACAAACGTACACTACCATTCAAATTCCATGTTTTCAAAATAAAAGCATTATTTGACCATAAAAACATCAAATTGATCATAAATACATTGAAAATAGTGTAAATGACAATTATAGCTGCAAACAGCTGATCTCTAATGGGTTATCTAGACAGGGCCCATTATCAGCAACCATCACTGTTTTCAGACTGTATGCTGTTTGTAAATCCAAGTTGATCATTTTAAATGGCCAACGTTAAAAACACATTTTGCAGTCATGGCAGCAGAGCTGAAAACTGTTGTGCTGATTAAAGCATCAATCAAACTGGCCTTGTTTAGACTAGCTGAGTGTCTGCAGCATCAACAGCTGGGGGTTCCATTACAGGCTCAACATGTCCAGAAACAAAGAACTTTCTTCTGAAACGTGTCCGTCTGTTCTTGTATTGAGAAATTAAAGATCTCGTACAATGCTGTGAACTATTCACGTCACAGAGCAACTCAAACTGACTCTAACCTGGACAGAAAGAGGAGACCTCAGTGCCTAATTAAACCAGAGGACAAGAACATCAGAGTATCTAGGGAAACAGACGCTCACAGGTCCTTAACTGGCAGCTTCATTAATGAACTTGAATGAAGACGCAGACTGCTGTGATCATGCATGAGTTGGTGGACTTTTAAAAATCTTTTACTTTCTTATGTTTCATACATTGAGAACAAAACCCCACGCAGTAGTCCAACTACTGACAGTGATCTCTCTGAATGTAAGAAACTGACAGTTACTGGTCTATAGTGTTATTAATATAAGTGACAGATTCATTCATTTACCTCAACTGTTTGTATTTGAGTAAACATTCTGAGCGTTGGTTCTTTTTTGTGACTGAAATAAGTTTCATTTGAAAACAATAAAAGAAAAAACAGGAAGTTTTCCAGCCATCAGTCTGTCAAAGCATTTTTATTTCTCAGCATTTTATATCTGAAACAAACGGAGTGAACAGAGTGTGTGAACGAGCCGACAAACATTTCTTTACATGATTCACACCGACAAAAGAAAACCAACAGAAACCTGTCAGAGCTTCAGTTCACACACGTCTGATCAGCCTCTGTTTGACAAGTTTAAAAATATAAAAAACTGCTGCAGCTGCAGGTCCACGTCTCTTTTTACAGGATGCATATTTTTATTTTCATGTGGCTTTAAATGATCAATCGACCATGAAGACATTCGTTAAAAAAGATCAAATAAATCCCGACGTCACAAAAACATCTTTAAATCTGAAAAATTCAATTAATTCCATCTTTGGGAAATAAACGAGCCTCAAGTTCTGATTTTAAAGAAATACAAAATGTAAACATTAAAAAATAAATAACCAATCAGAGTCAGGATACAGACTCGCCATGGACCAATCAGAGCGAGGATACAGACTCGCCATGGACGAATCAGAGCCAGGATACAGACTCGCCATGGACCAATCAGAGCGAGGATACAGACTCGCCATGGACGAATCAGAGTCAGGATACAGACTCGCCATGGACCAATCAGAGCGAGGATACAGACTCGCCATGGACGAATCAGAGCCAGGATACAGACTTGCCATGGACGAATCAGAGCCAGGATACAGACTCGCCATGGACGAATCAGAGCCAGGATACAGACTCGCCATGGACGAATCAGAGCCAGGATACAGACTTGCCATGGACGAATCAGAGCAAGGACTTATTCTCAACCAATTCTGCAGTCACATGATTTTCAGAAACTAAACTGATGAAAACAAAATCTATTTTACATCAAAGACATTTACAAACTGTACAACAACAACGATAATAATAATAATGATGATAATAATTTCCACTCAGTAAAATGTTCTGATTCTGAAGCAATCATCTTCTGGAGGTCACGGCGTGTCACATTCACCGGTCAGACACTGAGGAGGAGCAGGGCATGATGGGAGGAGGAGCAGGGTGTGATGGGAGACGATGTTATGTGACCTCCATGGGCAGCGTGGTCTCTGACAGTCCGTTCAACAGTCTCTCCGGTTCATGAGAGTCTCTGTCAGGAAAAACAAGAATTACCCATCAGTGATGACATCGTTTTTATTTCTGTTCAAACTAACTGTTCATCTGTCAACACGACATGACTATTCTTTAAATGACGAGTCGATGAACTAAACTAAACCAAACTTAAAAGAAACTGAAAGTAAATTTTGAGGTTGATTCCTCCACATGTGTTGAAATGTGTTCTTAGCATGTTGTTAGCCATCCACTATCCATCCCATGATGCCTGGGTTAAGTCTGTCAACCAATCAGAGGTGCATACAGGATTTCAGGTTAGACTTCAGGTGGGACCAGACTAAACATTTCTGATGTTTGATAGGCCTCCTTGAAATAGAAGGGACAGGTGAAGGAGGGAAGGGAGCAGTAGTAATATGTAGATTACGTGGATAGGTGCATGTTCACCTGGACAGGTGTATATTTACCTGGCGGTGGAAACTTTGGGCACACGGTCGAGGCTGGCGGCGACAGTGGCAAGCTTTAAGGCAGACGTTGGGGGTGCGGAGGGTCGAGCGGCGTGGGAGTGGGCAGGGGAGACGGCTCCCACCTGGCTTCTCTGGTTGGGAAGGGACTGAGGGGAGGAAGAGGAAGAGAACCCCAACCTGCTGAGAGACGAGGAGGAAGAGTACGGAGGCCTGGAGGGACCTGAGGAAGAGGAGGAGTTAAAGATGAAGAAATGTTTGTTGATATCTGAAGGCCTTCTGAGAGTCATGTTGCTAACCACATGATGGCACATTTCAATCTGCAAGTCCCAAATTATTCCAAAATATACACCAGACAACACTAATGTATTCATTCAGACATTTAACTTTGTTTCTACACGTTTGCCTTCAGTCCTGTCTTACGGTCAGCGTACTCTCACGCGTCTCATGTCATATGCTACCAAGGGTCCATCGGAGTTAATATAGGGTTAGGTTGTACAGCTCACCTGAAGAGTGGTGGACTCCGTTGATGCTGGTCTTGTAGGGTTTGTTCTCGCAGTTCACGTGACCATGAGGTGGAGGAGCGCTGATCACAGCAGAGGCTGCAAACTGAGCCCGAGCTGAGTCCAAAGTCTTCGAACTGGACCTGGTGGACTACGGTTGAGACCAGGATACCACGACAAGTATTATTCAGAGAACCAGACAGCAAAGACAACCAATCAGAACATGCCATAGATCAGACAGGTGTATTAAACAATCTGATAAATAAACTCACTCTTATGTTTTAGATTTTTCTGTACAGATCTACTTTTTACATGATGATGATTAGAGAGAGAGACAGACAGAGAGAGAGAGACAGACAGACAGACAGAGACAGACAGGCAGGCAGACAGACAGACAGAGACAGACAGGCAGGCAGACAGACAGACAGAGAGAGACAGACAGAGACAGACAGACAGACCGAGAAAGACAGGCAGACAGACAGAGAGTAATAATAACAGTGAGCAAGCTCCGGCCTTGATAAAGCTGTTAATAATCAGAGAAAGACACGCCCACAGAAACACACCTGCTACTACTGGCCACAACATCTGATCCTGTCTGAATGCACAATAAAGCAGTGTCCGTCTATATTATATACATTATGTATACATGTGTACATAATGTGTGTGTGTGTGTGTCTATATATATATATATATATATATATATATATATATATATATATATATATATATATATATATATATATATATATATATAGACACACACACACAAACACACATTTTATATGCTATATAGATAATATATACATTTGTACATTATACACATGTTACCTGTGTTTGGTGCAGTGCAGGGTGCTTATATAAAGACATGTTGTTCTGTAGTTCCAGCTGTTGTTTCTGCATCTGGACCAGTTGCTGATGATGACAGTGATACTGCTCCTCTGTGATGCCACCTGCTCACACACACACACAAAATTCAGCCATAACATTCAGATGACTTGATTAATATTGTGTTGGTCCCTCACTGGTCAAGGCCTCCTCAGACCTCAGATGAGATTGTCTGATGACGCGACATGTTCTGGATGACGCGACGCATTCTGGATGACGCGACGCGTTCTGAGTGACATTCTGAACTTGAATCATGCTTCAGTCTTTCATTACTTATTTGTTTTTTTCTCCTGTTGTCCTGTTGGCTGTGTGTACCTTACAGTTCACAGGGCAGTGACAGGTGTACTTTACCTGTCAGGTTAATTGCTTAGTTGTGGGCTGGAAATTGAATGCAGGTAGTGCAAGTAATAAGTTAGGTTGGTGTCGCCTAAAAAGAGAAAATGCTCTAACAGTGATCTACAGGCCTGATAACTTACCTGATCCAGGTGACAGACAGCGAGTGAGTCGGCTGTCCTCCACAGAGGACCCCGTGATCCTTCTGCCTCCCCCTCTCTGGTCCTGAACTGGTCTGGGTCTGTAGCAGAACCTCCTCAAGGTCTGAATGTTATACAGGACTTCAGTCAGGGAGGGGGTCGTGTTTCCTGAGGTCAGGGAGGGTTTCTGCTCCAGTTTTTCTGGGTCATTGAGGAGGCAGGTACTGGTACTGGTCCTGCAGAGTGGTTGTGTTAGAGAGTCCATCTGCTTCAGTACTGGATCCAGACTTGTCGAGGCTCTGTCCAAGATTATCCTGATTAGAGAAATGCAGAAAAAGTTTCAGCTTTAATAGGATTAATTTAAATAAATCAATCAAGTCTTTATATATAAAAATTGTTCACATGTTCAACTGACTGCTGTGACTGACTGGAAAAAGTTTCCTTTGGTTTCATTTTGAGTGGTTCATCGTCTGAGGAGCAGCAGGTGGGTCAGTCATCTTTCATAGATAACTGCAGACGTGTAAACATCTAGTTCAATGATAAAACATCTGTTTCACAGGACTGAATTTGTGTTTACAGACAAGTTTTGCCGTGTTGACAGAGGAACAGCTTGACGACTGTAAACTTAAACAGCCTGAAAATGACAAAACTAACAGATGAAACAGAGCAGTAGCTGCTCTGTGATGACTGTCCGTTAACGAACTATGAGCCCAACAAAGAAAAGTGTTAAAACTCTTTGAACTCGCTGATCTGAGAAGAAAGAAGGAGTTTGATCTGATTGGACCGCCAACCTTCAGGCCGGTGTTTACCTGCCGCCTCGTCCTATCCTGCGTCGGCCCAGTCCTGTCCAATGAGGCAGCAGCGTCAGTTCAGTCAAAGAGTGATGGAGACGCTGAGAGACAAGCTGTGGATGATCAACTCCACCTGGCTGTTCCATACAAGGCTGCAGAAATAAACACACACAAACAGCTCAATTATTATTAACTATTATTGATCAATATTGTTATTATTGATAATTATTGACTATTACTATTAAAAAGCCCTGAACTTATCCATCAGAAGAAAGCTTTAGAAGTACTGAAGGTGAATTTACTCTGAAGGAAAACACAAATCAGTTCACTTTGTTGTGTTACCCGCACATGTTCGAAATAAGCTAAACTAAACAAATCACACAAACAGTCTTCAAATAGATAACATGGAGGACTGGATCTAGACTGGATATTTCATGTACAGGTACTTCATGGTAAACGGACTGTACTATTGTGTATCTTGTGTATATATATATATTTCTCCTTTCTAGACGACCACATAAAGCTCTTTTACACTACATATCTCATTCACAGATTGATGGCTTTAGCTGCCAACTGCTCATGAGTTTGAGAAGCTAACCATTCTCTCACACACGGTTCAGCCTTCAGGAGCAGTTTGGAGTTCAGTATCTTCGACATGTAAGTAAACTGCTGATCATCTGATTGGTGGAAGACCTGCTCTAACTCTCTCTCTAACTCCTGAGCCCCCCATGTACACGCATGTACTTCATGTCCAGGTACTTCATGTTGTACAGAGAGTCCAGACTTACAGACAGGTACTGACATCCAGGTTTTCTCCTGAACACAAAAATTCCATCAGGATTATTTTCTTCATCCGCTGAAGACAGAGGAGACTGAAAAAAGACACAAGAGACATCAAATCACAGTACGGTATGTGGTATTTTGTGTAGTATTCTGTGTGGTATTCTGTAGTATTTTCATCACAGTATTTGATCACAGTACTCTGTAGTATACAGTGCTCTGCAGTATTGTGTGATATATTGACATGAAACAGATGCTGACCAGTGGTGGAGGTGGACTGTGCAGTAGTATGTAGTACTGTGCAGTACTCTGTAGTATAATGACATGTTGCTGACCAGCAGTGGAGGTGGTCTGTGTAGTATGCAGTACTGACCAGCGGTGGAGGTGGACTGTCTTCCTCTCCAGAGCTGTGGAAATCGTACTGTTTGATGTCGGCCTTGTTGACGGTGAACGGACCAGGGGGTCGACCGGGACGTCTCTGTGGAGGATACAAACGCTCCCGCCTTATGTTCTTCTTCTTTGGTCCGATTGGGTCGAAGGGAATTTCGTCTCTGATTGAGTCCTGCTTCTTATACATCTGAAACACAGAGACATGGATCGAGTTCAAATCCTGCCCACTGCAGCAACACCAAATAAGAGTCTAACCCTGATCAATGAGCTGCTGATGAGTCTGTTCATACAAGTCTGTACAGTTACAGACAGTCACAGACAGACAATTACATACAGACAGTTACATACAGACAGTTACAGACAGACAGAGATCTACAGACGGACATTTGGACATACCCACAGTTGCAGACGTACATACAGTTCAGACAGTTGTATGTATATAGATGTACATAAGAGTCAGTACCTTAGTCTTGATGTCAGTTCTGTGTCTGTTGTTGTTGTTGTTCAGACTAACTGCAGTGCAGTACGCTGGTTTCTCCAGTAGAGGGAGAGACACCTCTCTGAGAGCATCTCCACTGAAATCTCCCATCTGATACCTGAACACACAACACATCCAACTGTCAGTGCCCACACCTGTACCGCCTCCTGCTGGTCACATCAAGTCACATAATTTCACTCATTTCCACATCAGGTTCGGTCATCAGCTTGTCTGTTATCCATGAAACTCATTAACATCTGTAGTTATCCATGAAACTCATTAACATCTGTAGAGTTATCAAGAAACTCATTAACATCTGTAGAGTTATCAATGAAACTCATTAACATCTGTAGAGTTATCAATGAAACTCATTAACATCTGTAGAGTTATCCATGAAACTCATTAACATCTGTAGAGTTATCATGAAACTCATTAATATCTGTAGAGTTATCAATGAAACTCATTAACATCTGTAGAGTTATCAATGAAACTCATTAACATCTGTAGAGTTATCATGAAACTCATTAACATCTGTAGAGTTATCATGAAACTCATTAATATCTGTAGAGTTATCTATGAAACTCATTAACATCTGTAGACTTATCTATGAAACTCATTAACATCTGTAGAGTTATATAAATATACACACATAACAAGTCTCGTTTTATGAACCACCAATTAAAACCGACACCACAGACCCTCCTCACCACATCTCATTGCCTCCCCCCTACTCTTCACCTCCTCCGCTCACCTCCTCTCCACCACCTCCAGTGTGAGGTGCAGCAGCTCCCTCTTGGACTTTTCCCTCCTCTTGATCATCTCCAGGATGGTGACAGTCCGACTGAATTCTCTCCTCAGTCGCAGCATCTTCTCGTAGGATGCTTCATCGTTCTTACGGTTCTGAATCACATATATAAAGAACGCATTCAGATATATAAAGAATGTGTTTGATGTATAAAGAATGTATACACACACACACACACACACACACACACCACACACACACACACAGAGATATGTAGTGTAGAGCGCTTTGAGTGGTCGGAAGACTAGAAAGGCGCTATATAAGTACAGTCCATTTACCATCCATTTACACACACACACCAGAGTAATTTCGGCGCATTTTTATGAAGTTGACCTTTTTTTTACGTTAGGTGTTTTATTGTTAGTAAAGAAAAAATCCACTGTGTAGCTAGCAATCGTTAACACAATGCCGTCTTTCCAGACAGAGAATGTGCTGTTGCCCACATGAGATGACGATTCTTCTCTCTATTGTCCTTTGTTATGAATGCAGGTATGTTACAGTATGTCACTCTGATTTTTGAAATATGTAAATTAGTTGCATTTGCCGGTTATTTACCAACTGTGTTTCATACAGTATTTGTTATTTCTAAATATGGGAAATACAAGTTTCTGTTTTTTTTATTTTATAGACTTGCCTGAGTTTAATCCACTATATGATTACCATTTTTATCGTATTGTACTGAGTGTATGAGATGTATGGAGGAGTAATCAAAAGCAATGGAGGATTTATGATGAGACAGATAATGCGCTGTTGCCCACATTAAATGACAATTCTACTCTACTCTTTTGTCCTTTGTTATGAATGCAGATGAGGAATAAACCTGCTGTTACAACAAGCCTGACCAGCTCCCCAAGAGTCATTTAAGATAGAAGACATCTCACAAGGGTCAAAGCGTAAATGGAAAGAATTACGGGTGAATCAAGTATGAAATGAGTTAAGTATTTTTGGTTTTAATAAAGTTTGCAGTATAAGCTTATGAAACCATCAAACATATATTTAGGCATTCCATGAAAGACTTTATTCGCAAGGAGGCTAAGCCAGGCACAAAACAGGAGCTCGTCGAGGACATACAGACGTTTTGGCAGTGGGTCCATGTAGAATAAAAACATAACATATATATTGCAAACTTCATTAAAACCAAACATACTTCACTTATTTTATACATATTGTAACGGACTGTGTATACACTGTGGCTGTTGAGTTGTGTTCAAGTAAGTTAGGCTGCAGTGTATGGGGTGAGCCTGGGGGGGTGGCGTTTTTAGAAGCTGTGAAGCCTGTCAGTCATGGCAGTTGCCATGGCATTGAGGGGCACGAAGTAGCCACCTGGGATTGGCTGAGGACCCATGGGGGGTGTATTCAGGTGTGTGTGTAGAAGAGAGTGGGGAGAGAGCTAATGTGTTAATGTTATATGTAGAGTTATCACGATACTAAAATGAGTAACCACGATACTATACCAGACAAAGTATTGCGGTTCCGGGTATTATCCGGATACTGCTGCCTTTTTTAGGGCCCGAGCACAGCACGCTGGGGCGAGGCCCTATTGTATTTCGAACGCTGAACAACGTCTAAGAGTAAATTGTATTTTCCACGGCCCATATCCCCCCGAAAACTCACGAAAATTTGCCTATCCCCCCCATGTCAGGGGTAAAATTTCGCATTTTGGGGGTCTCACACATGGACGTGCGCATATGCCTCGACAGCGCCACCTAGGTGTGCGCTTTTGGCCGCGCCCCTCGCCACGGTTTCGCCCACGTGTACGAAACTCGGTGAGAGTATGTAACATGCCCAGACGCACAAAAAAGTCTCTTGGTGCCCCGGGCTACAGTGAAGCGTACAGCGTCCAATTTTGCTCAAATTTGGACTTTTCCGGTTTTTGCCTCATTTCCAGGGGTCGCATTTGAACGAACTCCTCCTAGGGATTTCATCCGATGTGCTTGAAACTTGCTGTGTGTGTTCTCAAGGCCTCGAAAATGAAAAATTATCAAAATCACAACTTTTTATCAGAGGGCGTGGCCGTGACGACACGTCAAAGTCAACGCTGCCGATTTTTTCACAAAAAAACAAGACTCCATTTACTTTTTTGCTGATTTTCGGGCAAGTGTGCGGCTATCATATGCTTTGTCACAGCTGTCTGAAACTTCTTGGGGTTGTTAAGAGCAATATTATGCACAATTCGGCTGCATAATTAATGAGGGGGCGGCCCAAAACAGCACTATAGCGCCCCCTGGAATTTTGTTTTCAAACAGCACAGTTTTGGACACAGAATTATGAAACTCAGCCACTTTGTACAACATGGCAGGACCTACAAAAAAAGTCTCTTGTCCAAAACTGTGGGCGGGGCTGTTTGAAAGAAAAAATCAGTGGCGAAGGCGCCGATTTCGATGTGAGCTCATATCTCAGGAACGCTTTGGCGAAACGGAACCAAATTTGACGTCATGCTTCGAGGCGCTGTCCCTAGTCCAGGAAACAAATATGGTGTCATTTCGTCTCTAGGGGGCGCTACAATTAGCAAAACATTGTTTTTGCTCATATCTCCTGAAGTGTTTGTATTTCAAATGAAATTGTGATATCCACAGATACTGTGGGTTGCCCCATTGATAGTTGATGCCAACTTTTCATGTTAGCCAATCGCTGTAGGCGGCAACGTCGCCAGACAGGACGTTTGCTCATATCTCGGCAACGCTTTGACCTCCGAAGACCAAATTCGGTAACAGGCATCGAGACCCGCCCCAAATTGTGCCAATACAATTTGGTGTCATTTGTCCACTAGGAGGTGCTGTAATTAACAAAATTGCATGTGAGCTCATATCTCAGGAATGCTTCGGCGAAAACGCACAAAAAAACTCTATTGGAGCAATGGGCTAAGATTGAACAGGAAGCAAGATATTTAAGAATGAAAATCGCCATTTTCTGTGTTTCAGCCTGGTTGAGAAGGGGTCATGTTTGAACGAACTCCTCCTAGGGATTTTATCCAATTCACTTCAAACTTGGTAGGTGTGTTCACATAGACTTCCTGAGTAAAAGTTACCAAAATTATGAATTTTGGGGAAACTGTGTGGGCGTGGCGCTCTATGAACTTTTCCACATGTGCATATTTCGATGTGCACACATTTCGACGTGCGGTTATCAGCGAGGGCCCGACCATCGCTGCTTGCAGCTTTAATTTATTATTATTATTTTTATAAACTGCAATGTATTTGTACAAGTTAGTTTGAAACAACAACGTTTGTTTTTTAAGCAAAATTAGTGTTGCCACTGACGAAGACGCCACGGCAGACTCGCCGCGGAGTTCGTTCTTGCCGGCAGAAACACACGAACAGCCAATCAGCTAACAGATGGGCAGACCCAGCGTGCGAAAACATATCCCTGGACGTCACCAGTAACAGGCAAACAGCCAATCATTCAGCAGCTGTGTAGTTCGGTTGAGGTTCCATGTTGGTTTGTTTACAAAGGAGTAGCATGCAGTGAGAAGCCGGGAGGAGAGCAGAGGCGGCCGCTATGTAGCGGAGACTGGCACCGGTAGTATAGTAATCCACGGTAGGACCGTCGTGTAAAATTTCTAGTATAGTAGCGACGGTTATGATTTGGCACCGCGGGGTACTGTGTATATCGTGGGTATCGTGCAACTCTAGTTATATGCTGCTGTGCTTGCCTGTTTTTATTGTTTTTTGGCGTTGGCTACGGCCCACAGTAGCCTGTGTTCCAGATTAGGAATAAAGTCCAGCAAAACCAGTTGCTTCGTAGCTTCATTGTTCCGGGTCACTACAATATTCTTTCCATTTACGCCATTTAGCCTATGGAATGGATGAAAATGAGTCATTCATGTTCATGAGCACACTCAAATCACAAGGCTACTGTACAGTATACAGTACTCAAACCAGCTGCATTCTCCGCTCTGTGATTTGTGACACTGGGAGACCAAAAAGCCCATCAAGTGCAAACAATGAGATGCTAATAAGGGGTTTGTATGGTTTACCTGGTCTAAAGCGTGCACTACAGTAAATACCTGCATAACAAAGGGCTTCCAAAACGCTTGTCTCTGCAGCTCTATGTCGCGCACAACAACGAGCCCAAATAAACTGTTAATTTAAAAAAAACCTCTCGCTTGTATCGGCAGGTCTGACACACAGGCCTGGCAGCCCTGTGACGTCCGAACCGTTTTTTGGAACTTTTTTAAGGGTTAGTTTGTTGTTTACATGCAGATAAGCGAGAGAGAGTGCGCGAGCACAAGAGAAGAGACGCTCCAGTAATTATGCAAAGACTAGTGGTGGCCATAGATTAATCGCGCCAATCGAACAGCTGATCGCGGCAATGCCGGCTGGCATTAGCGCGATCAGCTGTTCCCTGGAGTAAACAAAGGCAGCTGTCCAGGTGGAAGCGGCATTTAAAAAACAACACCAAGAAAAAACAAGACAAAAGCACAAAACTCTCTAAATTTCTAGAGAGATTAGGACTCCACGGAGTTACAGTGAAGAAAACAAAACCGAACAAAAGAGAAAAAAGTCAAAAAGCGACCTGAGAGGCTGGAACAGCTTTGCGAACAGATTAATGGTGATATTTTTTTTTATCGCCCGATAAGAGTCTCATGTTTACGCAGCACGTTAATGCCGATAACGGCCCACCACTAGTAAAGACAGAACAGCCTAGATGTTGTTGATTTGGTGAATGCTGACATGTTAGATATAAACACCTTAAATTTAATTTCAATTCATGAACACGCTCAAATCATACGGCTACTGTAGAGTATGCAGTAGTCAAACCAGCTGCATTTTCCGCTCTGTGATCTGTGACACTGGGAGACCAAAAAGCCCATTACTGTAAGCGCAAACAAAAGGTTGAGCAACAAGAATGCTAATGCGGTGTGTAAGCTACGTCATCTCCAGGTAGAACAACTGTAAAAAAGTTCTGTGAGAGAAGCGCCATCTCCTGGTCATACCCTGTAATCACATGAATAGGTGGAGTTACAGTAAAAAATAGACACGCCCAGGAGAAGGAGGGGGTCACTCCAGCCACGGAACTCGGCAGGCAGTTGGCTGGGAGTCGTCGGCTGGAAGACGGCTGCCATTCAGCTGGCTTTCAGCTTGAACGGGAACTTTTGAGTTGCTACTACTGTACATTGTTAATTTGTTTCGCTTTTGTCTGTTTTTACGACTGGCAGATTGCACAGGATATTTTATTTTGAAAATTTTACCAGATTCTCTAGTCTGTGCCTCTTGAGGTGCTCTGTGTAAATTGCTGCGGGTTGCTCGCAGCGTCCGCCATAAAAAGAACAGACGCGTATTCAATGTGGAGCTGTGCAGAAGCCTGCTTCTGAAACGGACCGCGGTGGAGCCAGAGTGTTTAAAAGTGGTGGCTGACCCATAACCTTTGGTCCCATGCGCGGGCAAACATCTATCCTAACTAAAGAACAGTCTATGGCGGAAAGATGGATAAGGACAGACTTTTAGGGTGATAATTGTTATGGAGTGAAAAATGTTCAGTGTTCAGAAAAACAGTATATTTCCTCATTCTGGCTTTTTCTATTTGCACTGTGCATATGTGCACCTTAAGCCAATAAAATGAATGAATTTAAATATTCTTTCTGTGTTTATTCTACATTAATTTGATAATTTTACATAAATATTCATTATAAGCTTCAGTCTAAGAAAAATGCAATTAATTTATTGATACATTTATTAATAAATTAATCGCGATTAATTACTTAATTTTATTTTAATCGATTGACCGCCCTAGTTTTTATGCGTGTGGATTTTGGCACTGAAATGACGCCATAGAATATGTTCTGGTTTGTTTACCGTGTTTTGTTTTCTAAGTAATTTGTGTGTTCTCTTATAATTTTGATGTCATCAATTTTCAAATGTACAAAATTAAATTATCTGCTGTAGAAAATAAAGTTTATGATTTAAAAAAAAGTGCACATCAGTCAAAAAACACTAATTTTTAAAAGGTTGCCAATGACAACAGTTTCTGTCGAGCAGCTTTGAATGAATTGCAAAGAAGAAAATTAACTTGTTAATGTAGTGATGCATGTCGTGTTTATGAGCTAGACCCTGCATGTCTGGATATTCACATTTTTCTGGATTGATCTCTGACATTTTACACATTTAGGAGTCAAGAACACAGATACCACATGCTGGACTGACCTTCCTGGTCTGCATCTTCTCGGTTCTGCGTCTGAAGGCCACGTAGGCGTCGTTGTTGGTGGATCCGTCTCTTTTCTCCTGTTTGATGTGAGGAACCAGTGATGGACCTCGACAGTTCTTCCTCTTCCTTACCCAGTAATCATACACCGACTTTAGCAGGTAGTCATCCTCATTCAGCAGAACCTTGGCCTCCGTCAGAGACACGAGCTGAGGACGGGACCAGAACCACAAAAGACCAAGTCAAACTAAACCAGACCAGACCGTCACGTTAACAATGTCGGAAGAGTCACCTGGTTTGTGTGTGTGTGGTGGGTTCATGGATACCTGGTGTGTACTGGCCTTCTCCAGTCTGTCCACCATGGTTTCAAACTGCAGAGGTTTGATCTCCATCTTTCTGTTTAGTCTGTTGAGCAGTGTCTCATCCTCTGAGTCCATGTCATAGTCGGGCTGCTCCAAGTCCAAACCCAGAGCTGTGTGATCACAAACAGAACACATATTATATAACATAGTTAAACATAACAGTACAGACCCAGACTGGACCTCAGTCCCCTCAGCTGAAGTGTTACAGGTGTAGATAGGTATGAAGGAGGACTTACGCTGAATGTGGATCAGCTGTTTAGGGACTTTGACCTCTCCTTTGTACAGACGGTCGTAGTATGTGGTATTACTCTCTGCTTCAGGGACCGGGATCACCATGTTCTCCTTCTTCTCCCTGAACACCTGCTGGGCTGAGATCGCCCTCTGTAGGTGGTGCTCCTGAAACACAAAAGCACGCAGGACAACGCGCAGGTCAACACACAGGACAACGCGCAGGTCAACACACAGGACAACGCGCAGGTCAACACACAGGACAA